>JAVIWC010004759.1:0-54522 GCA_031894815.1 Creontiades dilutus
AAAGCTGTCGACCGTTGGTCGGGTATTCATTAGGGGCTTACAGTACTTACCTTAGATGTAGTAATTTATAAGTAATTGCAAGCAGAAACCTGATTTGCGATACCTAGTAGATACTGAATTGTATCAGGTAGGTGACAAATTATATTCCTATCTTCTAAATCTTACTTTTCAACCCTCAAAATGTTGTAATAGTAAGTAATTTAGGAGGGTGTGATTCTTTCGGTAATATATCCAAAGTCAAAGAGATTTCCAAACATTCGTGATTTTATGACAAATCAGAAATACGAAACCATAGTAAGTAAAAGCCAACCATCCCTTCATGTATTCTGCACATAATTCCAGATTGTATTTAAACCCACTTCCATGTAAAATTCCAGATTGGTTTTTTCATTTTTTGTGACAACTTTCATGTTAATTTGTATGGTAAACGAAGATAAAATATAGGTTATATATATATATGTATATATCATATGACGCCATGTTATGTTTACGTGGTGACAAGCATCCATGGTTCCTCCTCGCCCATCATTCAGAAAAACCAATTTTCTCTTCTAATTTTGACAAAGATTTATAATCGAAATATCAAATTCTTCTTTCCTCTTTTATATGTGAAATTTCTTTCAAAATAATTTTATTGAGTATATAGTTCAGTAGAACAATAACCAACAAGTGTTTATATATATACATTCCGAAAGTGAAAACAATGCTTCCGCTACCTTGGTAGACTCAGAAGCAAAAAATGATGTAAGTATTTAAAAAATAATTCCATGGCAATCTAATACTGCTTTTAAATCTGAAATTTCATGAGGAATTATCTTCTTTATTCTCACTTGGCTTTGTTGTGGCCCACCCTCCCACCCTATGTTGAGACACACACCATACTAATTACGTGTCATATATCTGGTACGGGAATGAGTAATTATTGATCGACGAACAATGCGCTCTGTCAGTAATTAGTGGAACTAATTAGTTCAGCTCTCTAGCGACAGATTCGTTGACTGTCATCGATCCCATGCCTGTATAGATCACTTGGCTTTGTTGTGGCCCACCCTCCCACCCTATATTGAGACACACACCATACTGATTACGTGTCATATATCTGGTACGGGAATGAGTAATTATTGATCGACGAACAATGCGCTCTGTCAGTAATTAGTGGAACTAATTAGTTCAGCTCTCTAGCGACAGATTCGTTGACTGTCATCGATCCCATGCCTGTATAGATCACTTGGCTTTGTTGTGTAATTATTATGTGCAGAATACATGAAGGGATGGTTGGCTTTTACTTACTATGGTTTCGTATTTCTGATTTGTCATAAAATCACGAATGTTTGGAAATCTCTTTGACTTTGGATATATTACCGAAAGAATCACACCCTCCTAAATTACTTACTATTACAACATTTTGAGGGTTGAAAAGTAAGATTTAGAAGATAGGAATATAATTTGTCACCTACCTGATACAATTCAGTATCTACTAGGTATCGCAGTAAGCCCCTAATGAATACCCGACCAACGGTCGACAGCTTTAAGAGCTATTAAAGAAGAAAATGTGAAAGTTAAAGTTAAGGCAAATGACCTGATGGGTCGTTGACTCCTATTGGGCTTAGTAAACAACCTGTATCCAGTAATACTCTGCAGGGAATAGGTAGAGAAATGATCAACGAATTCACAAACACGTGGTTTATTAACCAGTAAATCATACGATACAAAAAGAAATATGGAAATAGTACAGTAAAATGGTAAACGCAAATATATCACTTAAATTTAGCGTGCCTAGGTAAGCAAAAGTATAGGTACACGTATTGTGATAATATAACTCAAACAGTATTAATGAAATCAACGTTATTCTCAATAACTTTAGGAACTCGGCTGGGACTGAGATATTCAATGTGATGTATTACAATAAACCGTGAAGCGGAAAAGAATTGATAAACTAGCGTTATCCCAATGGACCGCACCCTGAAGGGGTTTAAATTGAACAATCCTAATTGCAGCAGGGAGTATTAAGACTTTGAAGGACACTACCTTGAGTGATGGAGTTTACAGGCCTGATTTGACTAGGTATCCTTGGCGTGGCTCGGCGTGGCGTGGCTCGGCTTGGCGTGGCTCGGCTTGGCGTGGCGCGGCTTGGCGTGGCGCGGCTTGGCGTGGCGCGGCTTGGCGCGGCTTGGCGCGGCTTGGCTTGGTGGAGCGGCTTGGCGTGGCGCGGCTTGGCGTGGCGCGGCTTGGCGCGGCTCGGCTCGGCTTGGCGTGGAGCGGCTTGGCGCGGCTCGGCTTGGCGTGGAGCGGCTTGGCTCGGCTCGGCGCTTGGCGCTTGGCGCGGAGCGGCTTGGCTCGGCTCGGCTTGGCGTGACTCGGGTTGGCGGTAGAGTCGAGCTGGTAGCTTGGCGTGGGCGGCGAGCCGGAAGGCGAGCTGCAAGTCGATAGCGCTGATGACTGGCGCGGCGCTCGAGCGTGGCGTGTGGCGTGGCGCGTGTAACAGCACGCCGGGGTCCTCAATACGTACAAGGCGTCTTCACTCCGGAAGGCGCGCCAAAAGCGAGCTGACTCTGGAACAATCAACACAAAACACAACAACGTACAGCGCGGCGCGGATCGCGATCAAGGGGGGCGTTCTACGAACGGATCAAAAGGTATAACAGGACGGGAACGAACGACTAACACACGAGAGAGAGGTGTTCTTCACTGGAGCATAGAAACTACTGGCTGCCGTCTGATGGTCCGGAGCCCTGAGGTGGGTCTAGTCCCCACCCCGGGTCGCCTCCCTCCACGGGCCTAATTGGTGGGCCCCGAGAGGGGGAACAGTCCCGCTGTCACGGGGGTAGCTCCACCCTTCCCCTCCGCTCTGCTCTTCTCCCTAGGTGTGGGGGTACCAGGGGGGTGAAACTCCCCGCTGCCGTCTCCCTCTGAAGCTGAAGGGGCGGCCGGGGGCCTACAGTACATGAAATTGGGGTACTTTTCCGGTACACCCCCCCACAGTCGATTGTGTCTAAGTAGATTAGTTGGACAAAGTGATTGGGATCTGTGTCTCTGCGTTTTGGAATTGTATCGAATTCTACCTAAATATGTAATCTAAGTAGAGGGAATGCTTTAGAAACAGCTTGCGGGCGTGTTAAAGACACATTCGCCTGGGGGATAATGGAAAAGTACCGAAATTGGTTAGGTGGGCTAGGTTCTTGAATTAGGTTCACACACTACCTGTTCACACACTAGGTTCACACACATATTACACTACCTGAGGTACCTCATCGGATACCTCAAATTAGGTTCCTACAAGGTCCTAAAATTGAATATTTTCTAGGTACCCACAATTTAGCTCCTAGCGAACTCACCTTATTACTTAGAACCTAGCAGGCACTTTCCAGGTTCCTAAGGTTTGGTACATGAAATAACGTTTTTACTGGATTGGATTATAACGGAATTTCGGCGTTGGGGTTGGTCCTACCACAATAATTCATACTAGCTTACCTTCTTCTAGCAGTGGATCTACTTCCACGACTGCTCCTGAGCTTGTTCCCGGTAGGTAGTAGCTGTCGCTGTCCACAGCTTCAACCAACTCTATGTCCACCCCCAGAGAATCAAGTTCGGGATCGTCAGGAATCTCTCTGGGGGTAGGACCTCCTCCAGTTTTTAGTCTATTCCTTTTTTCTTCATTTAGTTCGAGTTTGCGACGGGCTTTGGTGTTCTCCCACAGCTTCTTAAGCTGAAGAGTAGTCCTCTGGAATTCAGAAGAACATATCTTGAGTTAAGGCACCTCTCTTGAGGAAAGGTCTTGTTTTAACGGTAAATATTAATTACCTACTCCTCGGGACTGTTCGCCCTTTTGCCAGAGAACCGCAAAAATTCATGATGGAAATACTGTAGAAAAAAGTTTAATTTATTAAATATTGGGATAACTTACATGAGGATATCCTCTGCTGCTGTTAAAGTCTTCTGTTATTTCCGCCCACGCCTTTTTCTTCCCAACTAAACTTGACAAGTCACTTTTTTTACATTCCACTATATGTTTTCTATCCAACACTAATCGCCGTAGCGTCAATCTCTATCCTTCTGTGTAATTCACCCTTTTCTTGTCCATTTGGATAACAACTAACGTAACTTAGAAACAATAAGATATGAAAATAATGTAAGGTAATAGGAATAAACTAAGGAACAATAATAATAATAAGAAAAACTAACAATATAACAATAAAGAACGAAGGTATGCAGACAACGCGGCACGATCAAAATGGAGACTGTAACCTTTCAGGACCGTTAACAAGCAGTATGGAACGGAAACGGGAAATTTCCCCTCTTCTTTTCCCACAAAATAGGGGAACTTTCCCTAAAACTTGCTATCACTGCTGCCAACACATGGAGAAAATGGGTTGAGCGCTCCCTGAGTGGACTGTCACACTCACGTAATCCGAGTGAACAACCTCACTCAACTATGAATTGGTACAGGTGAGTGGAGGATGACCCTCCACTCAGTTGAGTGCGAGTGCACATTCACACTCAGGCTTTGTCTATGAATTCCGCCCTTAATTTTAGCAGCAGCCCTGAAAGATAACCATTTGAAATCAGAATATTTATTTGATGTTACTATCTCTGGAAGTTAATATAGGGATACCATGTCACTGAAACGGTTCAAGTTTCTACAAAATACTCTCAGATTCGACGACAAGAACACTCGGGATACAGCCGATAAATTTTCCCCAATCAGACACTATTAATTGGACAGTTATCAGTATGTAGAAACCTGGATCATATATTGATGAGCAGCCAGTTGGATTTCGTGGAAGATGTCCTCTTTTGATGTACATCCCTACCAAGCATACGGCATGAAAATCGTTGAGGCTTGTGATTCATCAACCAAATATTTGATTGACGCCATACCATATTTGGGGAAGGGCTCAGTACCAGCAGGACAGAGTGCAGGGAGCTATTATGTGAAAACTTTAACTGAATCCTTCAAGCACTCAAATATCACCATCGACAATTGGTTTACGAGTGTACCGTTAGTCTCTGAAATGAAAAATAACTCTAATTCAACAATAGTTTTTCAATTTTTTATTTGTATAATCTTTCGATGTTACAATGGTGGTTCGCTAATAATACGTAAGATACAGGACAGTGCAATACAATAACACATGAGAAAAAGAGATTGATAGATGTTCTTTGTTAAAATGGGTCATCCTCTGATTCCTAAAACATGGGCACTCGCAAAAACAGTGCGTAAGTGAGTCAGGCGTGTCCAAACCACAAGACATACAGTTTTTAGAGGCATCGAAGGAGACTTTTTTACCACGGCTGTAAATTGGACATAATCCCGGGTTACTAACTCTCATTTTACATAGTAGTCTTTTATTTTGTATACCCGTTTTCAGTTTTAAATATTCTGCGTGGTTTCTCACTGGGAGCAGGTGCCTATATATTTCATTATACGATGAAGTAAAAACTCTTTTCCTGTCGCACTCCATACACATACCAACAAACCCTTGAAGGAGGGAGCTCTTGCACGCTTTGAATTCTTCAAAGTCGTGCTTCTGCCAAATTTCACTTCGCCCCAACTCTTCAAAGAAATATGCCATCTGGGAAGCCCAATTATGGGATATATCAGATTTTCGTCCTGACAATCCCAGTAAGCGATCAAGGCACAATCTCGGCAGGTGGTCCGGACCCATCAACCCTATTTTCACCCACCAACCTAACGCTCTTGCTATCAGTTGAACCTTGGTATGTACAAGCCCGAATTCAGACCTCACAACATAATCAGGGGTGTTTGACGCAAGAAAAAATGCATTTTTAAAAGAACGAACTTGTACCCTTTCAATAAGTTCCGGGTAGGATAGTCCCCATACCTCAGAGGCGTACATGGTTGTAGCGAGCGCCACCGACTGGAATACTTTAAGCCACGTCTCTAGAGAATTTGCCCGAGTCTTACTCATTATTGGCATCATTGAGTTGGTAGCGTTTTCTCCCTTTTTCCGTTGCATCATAGCATTCTGATTGAATCTACCGTTCCATGAAAATTGCACCCCTAAGTAATTATAAGATTTTGCCAGCTCGATTCGTTTATTCCCACATTTAAACTCATACTTCTTTGAAAAACCATTTCTTTTGAAAACAATGACATTGGACTTTTCCGTATTGACCGCAAGACCATTTTGTTGAAAGTACTGGTCCAATGCTTCAAGAGTCTTCTGCATTTCAATATAGCTATAAGCGAATAGACACAGGTTGTCAGCATACAACGGTGACACAATATCATTGGCTCCCATTATGTTTACGCCCCTCAGCCCCCTGTCTTAGAAAAACACATCCAGATCTGCAATAAATAGAGAGAATAAAAGAGGCGAACCCACATCCCCCTGCAAAATCCCTTCGTTTATCGAGTAAGGCTTAGTGTTCTGCCCATCAACTTTAACTCTAAAGGTTGCATTTTGATAGAGTGAACGAAGTAGATTTATGAGTCTTGCACTAAAGTTCATTCCATACAACTTCTGCCACAAAACTTCATGCGGGAGACTGTCAAAAGCACGGTGAAAGTCAATGAAGGCCACGAAAAGTTTACTCTTGGGCAATCTAGTGTTAATCGTTATAACACTCGAGAGAACGAAGATGTTATTTATTTTTTTTTTTTTACTATGTCACGGCCATGTTTGGCAATTCAGCCATTAGCGCTCTCGCAGCCCAATAAAGACCGGCCCTACGATGCCAGCGGGTTTCGTCGTCCTGTATCGATAGTAGGTTGGTTCTTGTGTTCTCTAAAGCAGAACATGTGTCCGAATGGCTTGAGGTCATTTCTTCTCCCGTAAGGCAAAGAGGGCAGAATGGGTCATCTGCCAAACCAAACGAAGATGTTATCGACGCAACTTCTACCACTCCTAAAACCATTTTGATTTTCCGGCAACAGCTCGTTCTTTTCCACAAAAATTTGCATTCTATTCAGCATTATTTGATTGAAGATTTTGAGCAGAGTGTTTAGCAGGGAAATCCCTCTATAATTACGTGGGTCACTGTCATTGCCTTTTTTGTACAGCAAGAACATTCGTATTTCGGCAAAGTCGGGAGGAACATGACTGTGTGTCATAATCAAATTAAATATCTGGAGCACGAACAATAACCAGTTTTCTGGAAGATTCTTATAAACTTCATATATAATCCCGTCTATCCCCGCCGTTTTGTTATTTTTAAACGATGCTATCGCCCTTTTGAGCTCTGCTAAAATGATTGGAGAGTCCAGCTCACTATCATGAGTTCCCGAATATTCCAGAGAGTTTAGCGGTAAATTGCGAGTTTCAGCTTCCGTGTAAAGAGTTGAGTAAGAGTGTTCCACCGTTTCCACGTCCAACCTACCAGTTTTTATGGTAGGAGCCCTTAACCTTCGAATAGTTGCCCAAAAGTTCACTGAGTCTCTAACTTGTCCCAAAGCCGATTGAGTGCTTTCATCATGTGACTCCTGTTTTTCCTGTCGTATGTCCCTATAAGCTTTTTTACTTCCCAGATATGAGTTTAGAGTATCAGCGCTGAATTTTTTCCTTTTAGCTTTCCGAAGTGCTGATCTCATTCTGAATCTGGCTGATCTACAGTCGCTATCAAACCACGGTTGCTTCCTCACATTTTTGGAAATAAGTTCTGGCTTTACCAATCCCATTTCTTCTCCAACTTGGTTGAGTGTTGTAATTAATTGTTGGTAAAGAGTGCTAGGATCCTCGATCGAATCCTCCGTTTGAGGGTTAATTAAAGCCAGTGTTTGTTTAAATTCGTTGGACCATATTTGGGGAAGGGCTCACTACCAGCAGGACAGAGTGCAGGGAGCTATTATGTGAAAACTTTAACTGAATCCTTCAAGCACTCAAATATTACCATTGACAATTGGTTTAAGAGTGTACCGTTAGTCTCTGAAATGAAAAATAACTCTAATTCAACAATAGTTGTTGGGACTATTCCTACATTTCAGTTCTGAATTTGAATATTTTGAAGACTGCCTCTCATAAATTAAGTAAAAAAGTATCACTTTTTCTCAGGTAGGTACTTCAAATAAACACGTTTAGACGATAGTGATGTGTTGTTTTCAATTTTGGCTTCTCCTGGATAATGAATGAGCGAGTTTTCAACATAGGAGTTGAACATACTCACCCCTACCTTTAAAGGCTTAGTGAAGAGCCCTATCTCTCTAGGGTTAAACGGAATTATTGTAAGCGTGTGATAACTCTTTTTAAAAAATCACAAAATCCATGGTATTGTTGAACAACACGTATTTGCAAGTAAATATGGCTTATATTTTTTAACATAAACTGCCACAAAAATTCGTCCTGCTCTTTCAACTACCAAAATAATAATAATAAATACTTTCTTCTTACTCCCGTCCAATCACAAGTTTTGCTAGCAACCCCCCAACAACACATGATGCCATATGATAATTGTTTGAGAAGACAATTAAATTATAAAACCCATGAAGTGAATTTAAAATAGCAGTATCTGCATAAATTCAAAAGATGTTAAACAAAACAAAGTGATTAAAATATCTACGATTATCATATTGTGTCAAAATATTCGAAGTTGTTTAGCTTGAAGATGGTCCTGTAACCACACAAAATAAAGATTAGAAAACATCATAATGGTATTAAATAACCTGGGAGCGGCCAAATATTTGTCTTTTTAAAATAAATGTAGAACATACCATTATTTTCGGTCATCTCGAAATTAAGACTTTGACTTAAGACTTTGGTGGCAGAACACACAAGAATACATAAATGAACCGGGGTGATTTTTGCATTACAAATTGATGATGATAATAATAATTAATAGGTAACTGACCCATAATGAGTTGAAATGATTTCGGTTTTTGTGTGAAAAATCGGTAACTTGAGGCGAGTAAGCAGCAGACCACATTCTTCCCATCAACAATCCTTACCGTTCAGCGAACGTATGTTAGTGTAGCTGATGGGCCGATATGGACGTTTACCTGACGAGCATGCTGAATGGTAAGAGTCTAAGATGTCTTGGGATGTTTAGAATGGAGGAGTGCTGGATGTCGAGTTTGAAAAGGAAGATCTGCATTCTCAATTCGGCCCCCTACTCTCAATATTTTGTCATTTGGATCAATAAATGTCTCTAGGACACGGGTTATTTTCAGTTTTGGGCAATTGAGCGATGCATCTTTGAGTTCAGGTGATAAATCTTGCTGCGCCCGTCAAATTAGAGCTAGTGTTGCTAGCTGTAATCCTCTAGCCTTAAGAGGACCTGTGAGAACCGGACCTTGGCTTTCAATGCGGGAAAGAAGCTACTAGTAAAACATGAATAAAAATTTTGTTTACGCCAAAAAGTTGCGTCATACTTTTGACAAAATTGGGAAATGGGAAAAGCTTTCGATCTGGGGTGAAAACCTCTGTTTAAGCCTAATAGGGGACATTTAAATACTTCATTTTGTACGCCAATAATTTGCGTTACGTATTTCCAAATACAAACATTTTATTACAAAATAAATAATGATTCACAAAAAAGCATCCGATGATTTTCCTCAGAAAAAGTGAGGTGGTGCCTGCTATCCCCTCAGCTATTCGTTCAGCAAGATGTGATGGGGTGGCTACTCAGTTCAAATTGTGCCATTGTGGATTGCGGATCGTTTGAGAGTGTAAGTACTAAAACATAGAGAGTCATTTTTACTCACGCCTACCTTTCTATGAAAATGTTGTGTGAGTAATTATCACTCACACCTAACTTTGGATGCCTATTTAGATGAGTAAGTTCCACTCACCCCTAGCATCAAATACCATAATACGTGAGTAAAGTTTACTTACTTCTAACTTCATAGGTCTAGTAATGCGAGTCCCTTGCATATAGTTGCACAAGCATTTCGTGGTACAATTTTATAATAATTATCGTGCTACATAACTGAAACTTTTTTTCAAATTTTCTCATTTCATTTTTTATACTTTTTACAGATTTGTACAATGACATCTGCAAGAAAACAATATGAGGAGTACGAAATTGCAGAAACTGCTGCCACTATTGTGATCCAAGTGAACATGAGGGGAAGTGATCGTGGGAATGAATTGGAGGAAGAAAGCGATGATTTTGACGCAGATCCCGATTTCGACCCGGATCAATGCGAAGATATTGGTGAGGCTGTGATAGAGGAAATTGAAAATGCAGTAGGGATTGTCCGTCCAAAAAAACCCAGCACCAATGAAAAAAGAGCCAAAAAACGTAAAACATACCCAATAGAAACTACGAATGTACCAAAAACGATCAAGTTTACAGAAGATGTTGTTTATGGTAAAAATGCGTCTGAATTGAATAACGCTCCCGAAACAGTTGTTGGCAAAGTTTCCATGAAGAACTTAATTCATACTAAGGAACCAGTGTCAGAAGCTAGGAATGCTTTCGCTCCAGTTTTTGGCTTTAAATTGGTTTTTACTGAGGAGTTTCGTATTTTTGCATACGAATGAGGAAATTGGTAGACAAAAAGAGTTCTACAAACAAAAAGATTGGTCACTGGATGTTAACCCTTTTCTGGTCACTTTTAGAAATCGCTGGTTCCCTTAAGTCACTTCGTATTTTTCTGCCAGTTTAACCTTCCTAATGATGTTGTCAACTAAAAAAATCAGAATTTTTGTTTTACAGGAAGACCATAGGCCCATGAAAAATAAGCTAACTGTAGTTAACAAAACCAGTTACCAGAAATCATAAAATGTTAACTGCAGTTAACATTGTACAGTTTCCATAAAATGAAGTACCACGGTTAGGGGGTATGAGAAATTAGTTTTTCACTCTTATTTCATCAAAACAATACAGTTTATTAATAAAAAAGAAGTAAAATAATAAATGATTATCATATTTTCTCATGGGATCACTTTTTCTGTATCACAAAATATTGATAGGCTTTGATTTCACCCAGAGAATCAGTTTTATCCTTTATCAGTATTTCCTACATAATAAATGAAACTCAAACGTTCCTGAATAATTTGAATCATCAATTCAAAATTCTTAAGCTTGAAATCATTCATCAAGAGGAGATTCATGCTTCAAGAAGCAGTCTCTATTAGGAAGGTACTGAACAAAGAAGTTTGTTGCAAGAGCTACACAGCATTCTCGAATTATTTTTCGTGCAGAGACGGGATCTTTCTTTGGTAGAACGTACAGGCAGATGCTGGTGTTTTAGCGCAATAGGTTCAATGGGGGCAGTGACTTTGACTTCCTAGAGCTTCCCTCGTCCTGTTCCTTCTTATAGTTCCAACAGTAAGTATTCCATATGTTCCATTATATAGGCACTAGATACCTTTGGGATCTTTTGACTTGACATTTTGGATGATTAGACGATGATGAAAGGTTCGAATGATCATCACTGACAGTGAAGCAATTATTCTAGTGGGAAAAATGAATAAATTATGTTATATATCGAGAGGGCCACATTCCAACTTTTCTGGAAAACGATCATGTAAACTGCAGTCAACATCTCGACTATACTGGAAACTGGTATTGTTAGCTGTGGTTAACAGATTTTCGAACTAATTTCCTCGGGCCTATTATCAGTTATACTACCGTTGCCTGGCATATTGTCAACAAGCAACATATAAATATCAATAATCAATCACCCAAAACGGCTGAAAGAAGGTTTTGTCACGTGTTTGTTACTAAAGATCTATTATAGATATTGAAATAAGAAGTGAAACTTGATCACATTGAAAAGTAACATCTATTAATCAAGATATAACACATCACTTGATATATATAATAATAATAATGACGTGGCTTTCTCGCCAGCGTAGGTGTATATGTTACCATGGAAACATGTTCAAGTAATAGTAGTGAAGTCACTTGTCATCCCCCCTCTTCTGGACAGATCTCGTTTTCTGCATAATTCTTGGACTTCTTCTTGGATGATTGCTGCCAGCATTTATTTTTGAATGAGAAGGTAGATCATTACGAGAATGGGGAGGGTCCGATTTGTTAACTCTAAGGAACCAAGAGTTTCGTCTAAATCTCTCTCCCTCTTCTGTTTCGATCATGTAGGAACGGGGTTCTGGACCAACTTGTAGCACCACAGCAGGAAGCCACTTTTTGTGGTCTTGTCTGTAGAGGACACGCTGTCCTACTTCGAATAATGGTGGTTCACATTTGTCTCTATCAGAAAACTTTTTCTCCTGACTCTTCAAACTCTTCAGTCGGACTGCGACTCCTTTGACCACAGCTGGAAACAGAAGCTTTTCATGAGTTGGGAGTAGAGTTTTCGTGCGCCTACTCATCAGTCTCTGAGCAGGTGATCCTAAATTGGCCTTCGGTGTGTTACGATGGTGCACTAGGGCTAATTGCACGTCAGAATGTTCGTTGAAACATTTGGTGAGCAAATTTTTAGCTTCTTGAACATAGCGCTCGGCCAGGCCATTGCTTCTGGGAAAGTGAGGTATGAAACCCGGTGTTTGAACCTCCATTCATTAACAAATTGTTTGAAGTCCATCGAACTATAGCAGCCTCCACCATCTGTTCTCAGTTCTTCTGGGATACCATGCGTGGCGAACCATCTTTTAAGGCACTTTACCACCGTGGCCGTTGTTTTGCTTGAGATAAATTCAAAATCAAAATACCCAGAATAGGCGTCAGCTATGACTATATAGTCCTTTGACTTGTACGTGAAGAGATCACTTGCAACGTACATCCATGGTCTTGTGGGCGTTTCCTCTAGCTGTATCTTGTCCTCTGGTCGGTCTTTTTGACATTTACCACATGCACTACAATTATTTAAAAAACGTTCAAAATCGTTTGCCATATTGGGCCAATACTCGAGTTCACGTGCCATTCTGAGACAGGACTGCAGGTTTTTGTGAGAACGATGAATGTCTTTCATGGTCTGGGTCTTGAGAGCTTGAGGAATGACGGCTCTGAGGCCTTTAAAAATTATTCCTTCAACTATGCCCAATTCTTCCCGAAAGGAATGATATATTTTCATTGTGGGACTTAACTCGTCCCTTTTTTGTGGCCATCCCGATTGGATTTTGTTTTTCAAATCCACTAGGTCTTGATCCGTGTTGGAAGCTTCCTTCAATTTTGTGACATTGGATATAGGGACGACTACTTGGATCTCGAAAGACGTAGGCACATCCTCCTCCTGTCTGTTCTCACAGTCTCGACTTAATGCATCGGCGATGAACATACTTTGCCCTTTACATACTTTATAGTTGGATTGTAAGGTAAAATCTCAAAATAAAGTTTTTGTACCCTCGGTGGAGCCATGTGCAGTGGTTTCTTTAATATGACCTCCAGAGGTTTGTGGTCAGATTCAACCACAAGTTCTTTGCAACCCCACTCGTATTCATGGAATTTTTTGCATGCATGTAGAATTGCATAGGTTTCTTTTTCTAATTGACTCCAGTTTTGTCGAGTTTTAGAGAGTGCCTTTGAGCTGTATGCAACTGGGTGATTATTTTGTAGAAGTACCGCTCCTACCGAATGAGAACTTGAATCTACAGAGAGGGTTATCGGTACTTTGGGATCATAATAGGCTAGTATTGGTGGGTCTGTGAGAAGCTCTTTCAGTTTGTTGAACGCTTGATCTTGCTCCACATCCCAACACCATGAAACATTTTTTTCAGTGAGCGATCTCAGGCTAGCAGTGATTTCCGAATAGTTTTTTATGAACTTCGACAGATAATTAGTAAAACCTAAGAAACGCTGCAGCTCTTTGGGGCATGTTGGAGTTTTGATGCGCTGCACTGCATCTAGTTTCTTTTGGTCGGCCAAGACTCCTTTGTGTGTCAGAACGTGCCCTAAAAAATTTACATTCTGTTTTTCATAGACACACTTTTCAGGGTTGAGTTTTAAACCAGATTTTTTCAACCTCTCAATGACAGTGTTTGTCAGTTTTCTAAGTTCCTCAATAGTTGGGGCATGGTTGAGAATATCATCAATCGCATTGGAGACATTTGGTATCCCTTGCAGTAAGTTGGCCAGGCAAGACTGGAATACCTCACTTGCAGAGACTATGCCAAATGGCATTAGAGGCAGGAATAGCGGCCCCATGGAGTGGAAAACGTTAAATATTTGGAACTCCTTGCACTCACTTTGATTTGCCAGAAACCCTTGCGACAGTTGAGAACCGTGAAAAATTTTGAACCTTTTATTCGAGAGGCAATGTCTTCAATGGTGGCTAATGGATAATGTCTTCGTTTTATATTTTTGTTAAGATCAGTGGGATCCATACAGATTCTATACTTGTCTTTTTGTTTGACCACTACCATGGGAGACATGCAAGGCGTTGGTTCGGTGACTGGAGAGATGATACCATCTCTGACCATCGCATCAAATTCTTCCTTGACCTTGTCTCTTATACAATGTGGTACTTTGCGAGCAGGATGGATTTTCAATTGGGGATTCTTTACCAAATCAAGATCATATTCAAAGTTTTTTAGGCATCCAATACCGTCAAAAATATCCGAGTTGTTATTTGAAAGATCGTTAGCTAAGGAAAGTATTCTTGCTATAAAACCTAGCTTCTGGCAGCTGGATATGCCTAAAATCGGTTGGTAATCTTTTTCGATTACTAAAAATTTTATTTCGAAAGTGGAACCTTTTTTGGTCTTGACTTTGGTGGTGCTCTCACCCAATACTTCAGTGGGCATTGTATTGTATGAAATAAGAGATTTTGTAGTTGAATTAACAATTTGTAGTTTAGCTTTAATTGCTGCTTCTAGAGGTAGCACGTTACACTGCGCTCCGGAGTCTAATTTGAATTTTAAATTGTATCCATTAGGGAAAACAAGAGTTTCGTACCACTCTTCCTTGATGAGGGAGTGCACTGTAAGTTGAGAAACTTCTAATAGCTCTAAACTATTTTCAGATTGTGAATCATGACTGGAACAGTCGACACCATTTACTTTTCTATTTTCGGAACGGCACTTGGAGGGAAAATGGCCAGTAACATTACATTTTTTGCATAGATATTGTCAGCACCCACCCCCCTCGGGCCGCCAACCTGACTTTCCCTACGGCGCGAGGAGCGTCCTGGGGGGACAGTGACTTCCCCCGGGCGGTAACTTGCCCGAGGTCCTGCATTCGACGCGCCCCTAAGACTGTGCTCTTACTCCGGTGCTCTCCTCTTGTTCCTGGAGGCAGCACCTAAAACGGGAGAAGCACAGGCCCGGGGGTGGAGCCGCTGAACGCTCCCTATCTTACCCATATACCCTGAACTAGGTGTAAATAGACCAATGGGAGCGTGTAGGGGGTGTGCAAGGATTAGGAACGAGGGGCTTCGGTAGAACTCAGAATAACGTTAGTCCATTTGAACCGTTATATTGGGGGAAATGCTTTAACACTGGCCCTATGAAGTTGGCGCCGATGCTGGGCCCCTATAGCCTCATTCCTAGGATCTGGGGGCTATAAATGCGGAACTCTAACAAAAAAGGAAACTCTTCTGGTATTAAATAG
This sequence comes from Creontiades dilutus, assembly GCA_031894815.1. Lineage (NCBI taxonomy): Eukaryota > Metazoa > Arthropoda > Insecta > Hemiptera > Miridae > Creontiades > Creontiades dilutus. Next base: position 15,412 of record JAVIWC010004759.1, read on the forward strand.
GGTGGGGCAACACAATACCTTGATGTATGGGGTATGCAGGCGGTGGGTCCACGGCGGAGAGGTGGTGGGTCCAAGGCTTAGAGTCGGCGACGTGGCGGTCAGCCACCCTCGGCCCCTGGTCTCCTCGGGGGTGACGTCAGTCCTGTTGATCGGCTGGAGTCAAGAAGAGCAGAGAGCGATCCTCCTCAACGTCTCGGCTGACGCCTCCTCGGTTCCCCTCCTTGCCATCATGTATTGACCAATCCTAATCCCTACCAGGACCATTGACCAAATAAACAAAAAACCCGGAGCCTCCCAAGGGTCCAAGAATTCCAAGAACTCGGCTTACAATAAAATAAGGGTTACCCAGCACCTAACACGACCAACCAACTCCAAAACCGTAATACAAAAGGAAGGGGGGCGAAAATGTGGGACGATCCCCCCTTTATTAGATAAACCATTAAAAAATATAGAACATTAAAAACATAATTAACATCTCCAATCGATGGTCCCACGTCAATTTGTCCCGTTGTTGGCGGGCGATGCTCAAATCTCTCCCCCAGGCAAGCAAAACTCGCGTCCCCGCGAATCAGGACGCCAGACACTTGGGGAAGGACAAAATACGGAACAGTAAAAGTTCAAAACAGGGGCATGAGACCAAAAAGCGGCACGTAGGCCAAGTGAAAAAAAACACAATTAAACGAACAATACGACTAGGAACAATGAAAAACAAAAGAACATGACACAAGAAACACTTATATTCGAAGCTTAAAGACTAACGAAAATAGCGATACTATCCAGTCACCTCGAGTTAAAAAAAAAAACAACAGAGAAGTTACCCCCCAACCAAACCAACTCTTATCACCCCGCTGCAAGGCAAGTAGACCATTCCCGGAATTCCTCTAAGCGCTACCAAGTAACCCGCAACCGTACTGCTTTGCCTCAAGACCGAGATCCACACACCCCCAAAAGAGCGTATCCACCAATCCTACTATTGCCACTATGGTCAAGGGTCCGGAAAAACCGACACCCCACGTCAAAGTACTGCTTAACCCCTTGGAAGGGCGAGATTCGTCGTCACCAAGTATTTACATCCGCTTTGTCCACGGAGACGGAGAGCCACGGGAGCGCCACGCCCAAGAATAATAATAATAATAATCAAAAAATTCAAATTCACCTCCACTACTACCCCGCAATAAAAGCCGAAAATTTGTACGTACGACCCTAACAAATAAACGCTTGGATACGTCCCTACCAGGGAGCAACCGCGCATTAACCGCCAGTAGGTGTTCCACCCTCCATCTCACGACCGCATAACTGTGATAGTTGCTTTCAAATTATACCCCTACATTCGAACAGCAAAGAAAAACCCGTGTAGCATACTCTTTCGATTATATGCAACCACCCCGCTTCTTCAGTGCCTATACAGCATCTGGATTAAAGGCGGTCCAGTGATCGTTTTCGAGTACGAAACGCAGCACTCGCTACTTCAAACTCCTGGGGAAAAACAGGTACCTTCCTTCCCTACAGCCCATGTATGCGTACAACCCATGGTTTCTATTTTACCGGCCTTCTCACTAGGTGGCGGGAAACAAAATTCAAACCTTGGACGCGTAAAACAATAACTCAAAACATGGACGCGGTTTTTACATATTCTCTCATTATTCACAATATTCATATTCAATTCATTTCAATATTCAATTCAATTCAACCTCGCCTTACCTGGCGGAAAAACAAAACATCGGACGCCGGAGAAGGACTTGAAACATTAAAAAGGCGACGTCAAATGCAACACTATCATATCATAAACATCCGCTCACTCTAGTCCCCGAACCATTTAACCATAACTATTACTCCGACGCATCAAACGCAGCGCCCCTCAAACCTTTAAACCAATGCGCATCAAACGCAGCGCCCCCCGGGGTCTCTAATAAACACTTATTAATCACATCACCGAGTGTACGCTAGGCATGGACTCTTCCCTTCCAGAATTACCTACCTAATAATGTATAATGAATCGCCTCGAGATGACCTGATTTACATAAATTAGGTAATTGTCAACATACTAACACACCTCCCAGGCGAACGTTAGTCGCGAACCCTCAAAACGATGGGTTCTACTCACACAGTTTTAAATGACATACCCCAATACCTAAAGAAAACAACATAATTTCCCCCCTATTTTCCAATTTATTTCACAACCATTTTATAAAAACAACTAATAACCCCCCAAAAATAAAAACAAAAGTCCCACAAACAGTATGGACGTGGTTGCGTCAACTACTTCCTATGGAAAAAATGCATGAACCTGAGGTTTGATACAAAATCATTCATTTTTCTTCCTTTTAACCCCCTTCTAAAATCAACGCTACATCCTAGGCCTTGTTTCCCTCATACTCAGGCGAACCACTCATATTATGTCGGAGCGGTCCCGAATTTAAATCCCCCTTTCTAGGACTATCCATTTCCTCGTGATCGTCTTCCAAACAAGACCCATGAAAGGCTGCAACCTAGAAATCTCGTAACCACGTAGTTTGCCGAGGTCAGTCATTCCGGGAAAATTTGTCATCGTATAGCCTCAGCAGAGTCACGAGCGCGACCTTGTCCTGCGTCGGCAATTTCTCCGGAAAGTTAAAGGACCGTCTGTTACTTACTGGGTGATTGACATCACGTCAAGCGGAGAGACTTGGCCTTGACCGTTCAGATTCATACCTCATTTATCCCCGTATTTATTCATATTATTTTGGTATTCATTTTATTTTATTTCATTTATTTATTGGTATTTATTTCCCCCCGTTCGCCTGGCAGAAGTGTAGCTTCTTCTTAGTGTCTAGAGAGAACGACGGATACATTACCGTATCCTCACGTATTACAGCTATCCTTACAACTGACCTTAATTAATTAACGCTTCTTTGATTTAGTTGCGTGAATTCCTTAATACTAACACCTAACACGGACTTTGGACAATGAGGTTTCGGAGGAGGATCCGCTAAAAAGGGAATCATGAAATTAATTACTCATCTGGATGCGTATTATAATTTTCTGTGATTATAATAAGTGGTGATGAAATTAAATGAAATGAAATTGTTTATTTGTAAAAGCCTTCCAGCGTTACAAAGTATAAGTGGTGACTATAACTTGTTCTCCCATTATAAAATGTTATCGATTATCATCTGACCTATGGTTGTTATAACCCCCCTGATTAAGATTATCCCCCCGAATATTCTGATTATTGGCTCCTCTATTATTTAGATTATAATTATCATTCAATATAAATTGGCGTCCTCCTCCAAAACCCCTATAAATATGGTTATTGCAATGAGACCTCAGTGAATAATTTGGTGCAGAAAACCTTAGATCAGCACTTATCTTTTGAACTTTCTGTGGTACGTTGGTCAGGCTGTGGCCCATCTCCTAGAGATCGAACGAGCTTCTCCCTGGTGGCGTGGCTCGTCCTGAAGGTGCTGGTGACGCCTCTCGGTGAACGGTAAAGCGGCAACATCTCGTCGTCTTCATTTCAAAGCAGGAACTCTTCTGTTCGACGGACGCAATCCAGCAGGTCGCGTGCAGAGCTCGGTAGGACTCGTAGTTCAGCACATTTAGGACATAATGTGCGATCTCCTCAGCGGAAATCCCTGGATCGACCCTGTGACACAAAGTTAACATGGAGTTAGCGAAGGCAAACGGAGTTTCTCCCCTCTGTCTCCGGGACTCAAGTCGTAAACGGCTCTCGATCCTGGGGTTCTTACGCCTCGTAAAGGTGGTGAAGGACGCCTCGTTAAGGGAGTACCACTCCACTGCTTTGTCCGTCGGCGAATCGCCCAGGTGAATAAGCGCCTCCTCGTCCTAGCGACCTTCCTGAAACGGCTCTCGAACCGTGGGTAGTCCTCATCTTCACCGCCAAGAAAAATACTTTCCTCCGAAAAGTATTAGTGAGGGTTAGGGATGTGAAATAGTGGAACGAAAAGGTCTATTTGGATTTATAGGTTGGGAGCTAGGCGGATGTATTTATGGGTGATCATTAGAGGATGAGAGGGTACAAGGTTACTTGTTTTAAAATCGAAGATCAAACCTGTTACAAATAGTTAAAACAGATCCGCCGAAACAGATGACCCAAATACCGCTGTCTGTGGAGGCTATTGAAATCTACTTGTTTTCAAAAACAAAGCTCAAACCCTGAAACAGATAACATTGACATTGTTGAAATGCTGATCTCAAGTCATTGAGTAATATCAATACTGCGCTGAGGTCGTGAAAGATTGTTGTGAATGATGAAACAGTTTAGCGGGCCATGTTTGGGAATCGAATTCCTTAATTGGTGGCGCCGAAGACTCGGGTTTTCGCAACTTTCCTCGGGTCGGTTTGAGAAATTGAAAATTTAATTGTCGGGTTTCCCTGAAGTCTACGCTTTCCCGAATCTCCCCAGAATTAAGGAACTTCCCATCTTGAAATTTCAATTGGTATCGTGATTCACCAATTAAAGTTGATAAGCAGAAGTATCGCAGAAGTCTGAGTTAGTGTTTTAATAAATTAAGCTTATGCAATATTCGTTAATAATAGTACGTAAAAATATCCATTTATAACAACGTAAGAACTAATTACACTAAAACTCTTCACTTTTCACTGTTCTTTATCGTTTTGCAAAATGTTCACTTTTAAACAGTTCTAAATTTGATGTATAACACCCCCAAGAGACCCAGTCGTCCGAGGTGCCTTTTCTCCGATCCCCTTGTGATGCCCGTTGTGGTGTTAGAAACTTCTATTTTACCCTATCCCCAGATCCTGAGGGTTTAACTTGTCAATAATGGACTACAGTTTATGCAATACTCCGAGAGTACCCTGTGTTCGCAAGCTTTTTGCCCTTTCTCCCCTTCTCTGTTCTATTGCACACCCCATCAATTTATAGAAATTTAAATAAAAATTCGAAATTCGGGAACGGAAAGTTTTTTTTTCCCCTCTTTTCAAAAATTGGGTAGAATTTGGTTATATGGCGGAAAAAATCAAATACCCAGCTGTTTAATTAAACTTTTTTCTCCTTTTTTTTTTTTTAAATTTAGTACCAGGCTGTTGATTATGTTTTTTCCTTTCTTTTTTGGTACAGGGCTGTTCAATTAAGCTTTTTTTTTTCTTGAATTTGGTACCCGGCTGTTTAATTAAGTTTTTTTTTCTTTTTTGGTACCCGGTTGAGAAATCAGTAGACCTTTCTAAGTTAGGTTTTATTGCACAGAACTCGGCTAATAATGAAAATTATAAAATCATTCTAGAAACAGAAATACTTCACTATGGAGTGAAGCACATGGGAATGTTAGTAAGGAACTTCTTGAAATTAATAACTTCTGGATTCATCTCATTTTCCCCCACCTTTCTGCGGCGCGACATAGTTGTACTCATATTTGAAGAACGTCGGAGGCTTTCGGTGTCGTTGAGGCCGCAGTCGACAGGGCGAAGAATTTGGTAGAGGCTCGTCTTGGGCTTCTGGTGGCTCCTCATCTTCGGCGTCAGATCTAGTCGATGATTCAGTTTCGACAATTCCCGGAGATGGAGAAGGAGACATGTTCGGAGATGTAGTTGATTCAGAGATACGTGGGATGATATGGAGGGTATCGTTGAAAGGGAACTCTGGAGGAAGATCATTCCCTTTCGGGGCCAGATGTCGAAGAGAAACATTTTCTTCCCTTCCGTCTTGCAATCGTACTCGAGCGTATACAGGGTTGCATTCCAAGAGTTCAGCGTCTTCGACTAGAGGATCAAATTTACTGTTCCTCACAAATTTCCTAATCAAAACTGGACCGGGCGTTGAAAGCCATGATGGCAACGACGTTCCATTTGAACTCCTTCTGGGGTGACTGAACATGCGTTCATGAGGTCTTGAATTCGTTGTCACGCATAGTAGTGATCGAATGGCATGTAATGAATCATCCAGGTCTGTTTCCCAGTCATGAATCTGTAAATTTTTGGAGCGAAGATTTAGCGATATGGTCTTCCAAATAGTGCCGTGGTTTGTCCAGTCAACTATTATGTTGAACCACATGTTTGTGTAGCCTAGTAATCAAAGTTAACCAATTCCAATAATTTCATTATGTATTCGCATGTTGAAGGCTTAATTGAATAAAGCTCAGCTTTGAGTTAATCATTTCAATTTATTCAATTAAGCTACGCGATGGAAAAAGCATTGAAACCACGTCGTTTCGAAACTCTCCCGGACGCTCCATCAGCAAGCAAGGAATGGGCTCACTGGCTGACGACGTTTGAAAACTATATTGAAGAATCGGATCCCGAAATCCCCAGAGGAAAGGAGATGAAGGTACTTGTAAATTTCCTCTCTTATTCGGTATACGAATTCATTTCTGAATGCACTAGTTATGCGAATGCGATAGAAACTCTAAACAGTCTTTACATTAAGCCAAGAAATGAAGTCTTCTCGCGATTCAAGCTATTGACTAGGAAGCAGCAGGCTGACGAGACGATAGACCAATACATCCAATCCCTGAAAGGTCTTAGCAAGGACTGTAACTTCAAAGCTGTTACAGCCGATGTCAATCGAGACGATATGATTAGGGATTCTTTCATAAACGGGCTTATATCTGTAGAAATACGCAAACGTCTCCTGGAAAACATAACACTCTCCTTGGATGAGGCCATCGGAAAAGCTCGTGCAATTGAGTCTGGCACCAGACATGCACAATACTATACATCTACAAACCATCATGATACATCCGCTTTAACCGAACACGCTGCTTCAATGGCATTAAATAGCCCCAAACTGAAAATACAGGAACCTAAAAAGCATGAATCTTGCTGGTTTTGTGGAAGGTCCCGACATGTACGTTCGGAATGCCCCGCTCGGGATGCCATGTGTAAATCCTGCCAGAGAAAGGGTCATTTCGCCGTAGTCTGTCAGTCAAAGTCTAAAAGTAAAACTGCTTCCGCGTTAATAGGTAGCGATGAAGAGACAACTGCTACACTCATTGCTGCTAATCCTGGTTTACTTCAACAGGCCGTAGTTAAGTGTACGCTAGGAAAGGGACTGCACGCGAATTGTCTCATAGATACTGGAAGCTCCAGTAGTTATATAGATGAAAACTTCACTCTATTGCACAAAATGCCCATCTTTCCAGAAGCAAGTAGAGTATCGATGGCTTCAACGACCTATTCAGCGAACATAAAAGGCTATGTTATAACAGACTTGAATTTAATGGACCACTCCTACTCGAAACTGAAACTCTCTGTGTTACCAAACCTCTGTGCTGACGTTCTCCTTGGACACGACATATTCAAAAACCATGCTAGCATAACTGTAAATTTCGGAGGCCCTAAACCTCCCTTGTCTATATGCTGTGTTGCGCAGGTGAATATTGAACCTGTCCGTCTCTTCACCAACCTCACTGAAGACATCAGGCCGATTGCTACGAAGTCTCGGAGACATAGTGAGAGGGATTCAAAATTCATCCGGGAAGAAACAGAGAAGCTATTAAAAGACGGTATTATAGAAGAAAGTCAGTCACCTTGGCGCGCTCAAGTCCTGGTCGTAGAGAGTGAGAATCGCAAAAGACGTATGTGCATAGACTACTCTCGAACGATCAATAAGTTCACTCTCTTGGATGCGTATCCAGTCCCAAACATAGACGAAATGGTATCTAAAATCGCACAAAATTCGATTTTTAGTACACTCGATTTAAAAAGTGCCTACCATCAGGTCCCCATTCACGTTGATGATCGACCGTTTACAGCTTTTGAAGCGAACGGGTCACTATATCAATTTCGAGTCATCGCCTTTGGGTTGACAAACGGTGTAGCCGGATTTCAACGATTCATTAATAAAATAATCCACGATGAAAATATATCCGGTGCTTATGCCTATATTGATGATGTCACCGTTTGCGGAAACTCCCAAGAGGAGCACGACCAGAATTTAGAAAAATTCCTTGCAGCAGTGAAAAAGTATGGAATAACCCTCAATGAATCTAAATGCAAATACTCCCAAACATCAATCACCATTCTAGGACACGTCATTTCAAACCATACTATTCGGCCGGACCCTGAGCGAATGAAGGCTCTTCTCACGTTCCCTCCGCCTATCGATTTTAAATCTCTGCGAAGAATTTTGGGAATGTTTGCCCATTACTCCAAGTGGATACCTAAATTTTCTTCAAAAATACGTCCTCTTGTTGAATGCAAATCGTTTCCCCTTTCCCAAAGAGCAGTTGAATGTTTCAATGCACTGAAACAGGACATTTCTGATTCAGCTGTAACAACTATAGAAGAAGGTATTCCCTTGCAAGTTGAGACCGATGCTTCAGACCTCGCCATAGCAGCAACTCTTTCGCAAAATAATCGTCCAGTAGCATTCTTCTCTCGCTCTCTGACGCCGTGTGAGAAAAATCATTCAGCAATAGAGAAGGAGGCCTCTGCAATTGTTGAATGTTTGAGAAAATGGAGGCATTTTCTCAGTGGAAGACATTTCACGGTGGTGACAGATCAAGAGGCTCTTTCGTTCATTTTTGACTTGAATCATGTCAGTAAGATCAAGAATGATAAGATAATGCGCTGGCGTTTGGAACTCTCAGCATTCAGCTTCGATATTGTATATAGACCTGGCAAATACAACATTGTCTCAGATACATTATCGAGAATCTGCGGCGCTGTCAACAACGAATCTCTGTTTTTGATGCATGATGCTCTATGCCACCCAGGCATAACTCGTATGTTTCATTGGATAAGAAGCCGTAATCTGCCTTATACTTTGGAGGAGGTGCGCAGAATGTCGAATGCGTGTCCAATCTGTGCAGAGATCAAACCCAAATACTTCAAGAAGCATCCTGGGACGCTAATAAAGGCCACACAGCCATTTGAACGGGTAAGCGTGGACTTCAAAGGGCCACTGCCGACATCCACGGGACGTCCATACATGTTGACAGTAGTCGATGAATACTCACGATTTCCTTTTGCGTTCCCCTGCAAAGATGTCAGTTCTTCCTCAGTAATAAGATGTTTCACCGAACTATTTACCATCTTCGGGATGCCAGCTTGTGTACATTCAGATCGCGGTGCCTCTTTCATGTCTAACGAAGTTACCAAATTCCTCCATTCTCGTGGCACGACGACCAGTCATTCAACGTCGTATAATCCCCAAGCTAACGGTCAAGTAGAGAAGTACAACGATATTGTGTGGAAAGCAGTATCATTAGCACTCAAAAGTAAAAAATTGAAGAACACCCAATGGGAACAAGCACTACCAGAAGCACTATACGATCTTTGTTGTGCACGGCCACCAACTGTACCCCGCACGAAAGGATGTTCAATCATCATCGACGGTCGACCCACGGACGCGCCCTACCAACCTGGCTCTGAACCTGGGGTTGTTTCAAAAAGCACAACAGACAAATTATGGTTGAAGAAGTTGAATTATTGGAAGCGAATCCAGAGTATTGACATCCAACAGGACGCGAAGACACAGTATCTCTCAAGCATTTGGCTCCTCGTGGAGATACGACCCTCAATGACGGGAGTACACTACGAAGTTCTTCACCCTGTGACCCAATTCAGTCGTCCCCGCAGCCCTGCCCGTCATCATCGTTCCCGCCGCATTCAACCCTGGCCTCTCGAGGAGGCGATATTCATCCTCCTCTCGATCCAGATGATCCTCAAGAAAGTCATGGTTCTACAGATGAAAATCCAAGTATGCCCTACAGCCGACCGATCAGATGAAGGACTATGTACTGTGAATTTCCCTAAGAGGGGAATGAAGTGGTTTGTCCAGTCAACTATTATGTTGAACCACATGTTTGTGTAGCCTAGTAATCTCGGTTAACCAATTCCAATAATTTCATTATGTATTCGCATGTTGAAGGCTTAATTGAATAAAGCTCAGCTTTGAGTTAATCATTTCAGCACTAACTATGGAAAATGCGTGAGCTACAATATTCGATTTCCCAGGACGATAAATAATGTCGAACTGGAACAAGAAAGTTCTAAGCGCCATCTCAAAAGTTTTTCGTTTTTGATTTTGCTCTTGTTTCTAGTACCGAACATGAAAGATACGGCTTGTTGATCAGTGATTAGCTTAAATGGACGACTACAGAGAAAATGTTTCCATTTCCTCAACGACTCAACAATAGCGTAAGCCTCTCTTTCTACCGCCGAATGATTTTGTTCAGTGCTGGAAAGAGTTCTTGAAAAAAATGCGACTGGGCGATCATGTTGGGAGAGGACTGCACCTATTGCATGATCTGATGCATCAGTCTCTACTGTGAATTCCGAAGATTCGTCAATGCATTGCACGGCTGATTCTGCGATAAGCTTTTTGACATTTTCAAAGGCAAGAAGAGCTTTGTCTGACAGTGGATAGCTTTTATTCTCAACCAATGGTCGAATGATTTCAGAATAGTTGGGAACCCACCGAGAGTAATGTGCAAACATACCCATGACTCGTTTCAAAGCAGATGCGTTCGTTGGATTGGGGAATTCAAGCAAAGGTCTCAAGCGATCTTCATCAGGTTTGATTATGTGGTTTGAAATTGAATGTCCCAACAATTTTATAGAAGAAGAAGAGAATTTACATTTATCCTTATTCAGCGTTAGCCTATATTTTTCAGCTGCTTTGTGGAAATTGTCCAAATTCTTATTATGCTCTTCTAAAGTATGACCACAGACTGTTAAGTCATCCAAATAGGCAAACGTACCTTCGAGTTTTTCATTTTGAATTATGCTGTCAACGAAGCGCTGAAAGCAAGGCACACCGTTGGTCACACCGAATGGTATACGTCGGAATTGGTACAGCTTACCACAAGCTTCGAAAGCAGTCATCGGTCGATCTTCTTCTCGAATAGGCACTTGATGGTACGCACTCTTCAAGTCAATGGTGCTGAAAAAACTGTATTTGGCGACATTATTTACAAGTTCTTCAATGCGTGGCAAAGGAAATGCGTCGAGGAGGGTGAACTTATTGATAGTTTGCGAGTAGTCTATACACATTCTTTTCCGATGATTTTCACTTTGGATGACGACTATTTGAGCTCGCCAAGGTGAAATGCTCTCTTCAATCACGTTTTCTTTTAGCAGCTTTGTGATCTCGTCTTTGATAAAATTTTGGTCATTTAGAGAAAATCGCCTTGATTTAATTGCAATTGGCTTACAATCTGGCAAAAGATTTGGGAAGAGACAGACATCTGGAATGTTTGCCACAGCTAGATTACAAATTTCGAGCTTAGGTCTAGCACCTGAAAATTTTATTTCGACCGTTTCGTATTCGCGTAAAATATCGTGTCCGATTATTACATCAGCGCATGAATTCGGGAGGACAGACAGTTTGACTTTGGGGAAAAGCTGATTTCCCATTACTAAATTGACAAGACAGCAATGATTGATAGAGCACGACAAGGACTGCGATGCCATTGAAATGTTGGCGTTTTCTGGGATCAAACGAATGTTTAATTTTGTTGCAAACTTTTCATCAATGTAAGATGACGAACTACCACTATCGATTAGAGCTTGAGCGTGAATTTCGTTTATTTGAATGTCAACGGTTGACTTTAACAAGGACCTAGGAGCGGCTGCCACTACTGGTTTTCCTTGATCCTGATATGAATAATTACTATCAACATTGCTAGCTGTCACTCGCTTTCTTTTAGACAAACAAACAATGGAGAAGTGGCCAACTTTGCTGCAAGTTTTACAGATGGCTTCTTTGGCCGGACATGCGGAACGAAGGTGTTTTCCACGACCACAGAACCAACACTTAGAATTACTTGATTGACTGAAGGCAGCAGCTGCCTGAATTTGTGTTTGTGATTCATCAAGCGTAGTTTTTGACACAGCGTTAAGATAGGAATTGTTAGTAGAATAGGAGGCTGATTGAATTTGTGCCGTCTCTAATGCTACAGCTTGATCATACGACTGTTGAAGAGTTAGATCGCGGTTTTCCAAAAGACGTCTTCTGATATCAGAGGAACAAATTCCCCTAATAAAAGCATCACGAATATAACCATCTCTGTGCTCTTGAGCCGAGACAGCTTTGAACTCACATTCTTGTCCTAAGTAAACCAAATTTCTGAAAAACTGATCAATTGTCTCATCGGGAGCTTGAGTTTTAGTCGCTAATCGATGTCTGAGAAAAACGTTGTTTTTAGGCTTTATGTATGCATTGGTGAGAATTTCGATTGCTTTAGGATACGTATCAGCTTCTTTCACCAAACGATATACCTTAGCCGACAGGTAGTTTATGAGTAAACGTAATTTACTTTCTGCAGATGGCTCCTCAAGATTGTCGATGAAATTTTGAAACGTTTTCAGCCAGTACGTAAATTCCTCAGCAGCATCCGCGGAATTCGGGTCAATCGTAAGCTTTTCTGGTTGAAGCAATCGATCCATTTCTTTTTCTTTGTCATGTGCAATAAATTGAGAAATCAGTAGACCTTTCTAAGTTAGGTTTTATTGCACAGAACTCGGCTAATAATGAAAATTATAAAATCATTCTAGAAACAGAAATACTTCACCATGGAGTGAAGCACATGGGAATTAATAACTTCTGGATTCATCGGTCCCGGGGGACAGTGACTTCCCCCGGGCGGTAACTTGCCCGAGGTCCTGCATTTGCCGCGCCCCTAAGACCGTGCTCTTACTCAGGTGCTCTCCTCTTGTGTCCTGTACGTGCGGATCGGGTGGCGAGCTCTTGAAGTTCCTGGAGGCAGCACCTAAAACGGGAGAAGCACAGGCCCGGGGGCGGAGCCGCTGAACGCTCCCTATCTTACCCATATACCCTGAACTAGGTGTAAATAGACCAATGGGAGCGTGTAGGGGGTGTGCAAGGATTAGGAACGAGGGGCTTTAACACTGGCCCTATGAAGTTGGCGCCGATGCTGGTCCCCTATAGCCTCATTCCTAGGATCTGGGAATATAAATGCGGAACTCTAACAAAAAAGGAAACTCTTCTGGTATGAAATAGGATGGGGCAACACAATACCTTGATGTATGGGGTATGCAGGCGGTGGGTCCACGGCGGAGAGGCGGTGGGTCCAAGGCGGAGAGTCGGCGACGTGGCGGTCGGCCACCCTCGGCCCCTGGTCTCCTCGGGGGTGACGTCGGTCCTGTTGATCGGCTGGAGTCAAGAAGAGCAGAGAGCGATCCTCCTCAACGTCTCGGCTGACGCCTCCTCGGTTCCCCTCCTTGTTACCGTGTGTTGCCCAATCCTAACCCCTACCAGGACCATTGACCAAATAAACAAAAACCCGGAGCCTCCCAGATTCCAAGAACTCGGCTTACAATAAAATAAGGGTTACCCAGCACCTAACACGACCAACCAACTCCAAAACCGTAATACAAAAGGAAGGGGGGCGAAAATGTGGGACGATCCTCCCTTTATTAGATAAACCATTAAAAAATATAGAACATTAAAAACATGATTAACATCTCCAATCGATGGTCCCACGTCAATTTGTCCAGTTGTCGGCCGGCGATGCTCACAATATTGAAATGCCGGACACGATCGTCTTGAGTGATTTTTTCCGCACCACAGGCAGTCGAAAGTGTCACTTTGGGGTTGAGTTTTGAAGCTCGTTTGGGTATTGCTATTCGTGCCTCGAGAAACAGCATTGATTGATTGTTCCTTTCTTTTGGAGAGGTTTACCAACTGTTTCTTCGCTAATTCATGGGCCCTAGATGTTTTCACAGCATTTTCTAGATTTAGATTTTCTATAGAGAGAAGTTTTTCTCTCAAGCAATCGTCTTCTAACCCTATGACAATCTTGTCAGTAATTAAACTGTCTCTGAGATCACCAAAATGACAGTTTGAAGCTTGGTTTTTGATTTTAGTGAGGAAGTCGTCAAATGTCTGACCCTCAGACTGCTGCATTTTATTAAATGTATAGCGTTCAAATGTGAGATTGGTTTTCCCGATAAAATACTCAAAGAACTTACTTATAAGCTGTTCTAATTCCACTTCTCCACCCAAGTCAAAGCTGTTGTAAATGTCTATGACTTCAGGGCCAATTGCGGACATGAACGACGCCACTTGTATTTCTTCTGGCCGAGACGACATACACGATGCTGTGGAGTACCACTTCCATTCCGCAACCATTTCTTCCAAGTGTTTCCCAAAGAGTTTTATGAGAGATTAAATTTTTCGGAGGTTTGCAGTTCGTGTCAGCAGATTTTCTGTCTGGGAGAGCATTGAATCGTTCAGGTGATCCATCTTCGGGATCACTCGGTTTTTTGGATCTAGTTTTCGGTTTCGGCACCATGTCACGTGTTTGTTACTAAAGATCTATTATAGATATTGAAATAAGAAGTGAAACTTGATCACATTGAAAAGTAACATCTATTAATCAAGATAGAACACATCACTTGATATATATAATAATAATATTGACGTGGCTTTGTCGCAAGCGTAGGTGTATATGTTACCATGGATACATGTTCAAGTAATAGTAGTGAAGTCACTTGTCAGGTTTGAATATTCAAAATCATTGGTTGAACTCAGCCTTGGTAGACTCCATGCACTGGTTGACAGGACAACTGGACATGCCGCCTTCAAATGAAGAAAACGTCACTTTCACGGGCGGAATGGGGTTCCAATGATACCAACATGACAAATAAACCTGTACACAATTAAAAATATGGACGTTTGCGCAGGAAAAACAAGAACATGACGTCACAATCGAAGGCTAAAAATGACGTTAACTCCAGTTAACATGACCAGATAATATGATGGAGCTGAATGACCAACTAGGTGTCTTAATTTTAGCAGCAGCCCTGAAAGATAACCATTTGAAATCAGAATATTTATTTGATGTTACTATCTCTGGAAGTTAATATAGGGATACCATGTCACTGAAACGGTTCAAGTTTCTACAAAATACTCTCAGATTCGACGACAAGAACACTCGGGATACAGCCGATAAATTTTCCCCAATCAGACACTATTAATTGGACAGTTATCAGTATGTAGAAACCTGGATCATATATTGATGAGCAGCCAGTTGGATTTCGTGGAAGATGTCCTCTTTTGATGTACATCCCTACCAAACATACGGCATGAAAATCGTTGAGGCTTGTGATTCATCAACCAAATATTTGATTGACGCCATACCATATTTGGGGAAGGGCTCAGTACCAGCAGGACAGAGTGCAGGGAGCTATTATGTGAAAACTTTAACTGAATCCTTCAAGCACTCAAAACGCAATATCACCATAGACAATTGGTTTACGAGTGTACCGTTAGTCTCTGAAAAGAAAAATAACTCTAATTCAACAATAGTTGTTGGGACTATTCCTGGCTTTATAGTTTAGGATGTTTAATTTATAGGCATGTTACCTTATTGTCAGCGACACTTCAGTTCTGGTTTTGAATATTTTGAAGACTGTTTGGTTGCCTCTTATAAATTAAGTAAAAAAGTATTACTTTTTCTCAGGTAGGTACCTACTTCAAATAAACACGTTTAGACGATAGTGATGTGCTGTTTTCAATTTTGGCTTCTCCTGGATAATGAATGAATGGCGTGTAAGCAAGTTTTCAACATAAGAGTTAAACATACTCACCCCTACCTTTAAAGGCTTAGTGAAGAGCCCTATTAGGGTTAAACGGAATTATTGTAAGTGTATTATTTTATGTTGGAATGAGATACTATTAACCAATAAATATTCAGGAGAATTAAGAAAGTCGTCTTCAGATTTTCATTCGAGACTCTCGAACCTTTTATTTTATCGTAACATCAGAAACATATGTTTATAATAAAACCGTAGTGTAACGTTCAGGAAGTAACCCATTAAACATCTCCCCTCTCAATTGACAGCATCACTGTTGCACAAATATTGCAGGTCTTGGAACATGTCTTCCAGAACGACTATGCCTTAGATCGAATGTCCTTGGCTGGTGATCGTTAACTAGCTGATTACGTTGATTGGGCTGATGGTGACTCTGAGATGAAGGATAGTATGGAGCTGGCTTCAAATGCATTCGATTTCTTCGAACCTGTCGCTTTTCCGTCTCAACGAGATAGGATCTAGGTTCATCACAGAATACGACTTGTTAAGATATAAAGACTTTTCATTTAATAGGGTTGGCAGCATTGCGCCTCCCTCCTTCGTTGTATCTGTCTTCAATGTACCTCCATCATTGTTATATACCTGTTGTCCCCGCGCTCATCTAGCTTTGCCGTCTTTTTCGTAATCGAATAAAGAAAAGTGTCCAATATCCGTAGTTTTCGTTCCTTTGAATACACCCAGTTTCCGATTTTATTATAAAAGGTTCTGGCCCCAGTGTATTCACGCGTCCATTCGCGGCCCCAATATTGCAAGCCAGTAATTCTGCGCTCATTTCCACGTGCGGCCCCCGGTAGTTTTTCGCGATTTCTAGCCAGTAATACTGCGCTCCCATCCAAGCACGGCCCCCCCGGAAAAGTGAACTTTTATATCCGCCAGTTTATCTGCGCATCCTCCACGCGCGGCCCCGGAAATTTGAATTATTTAATTCTTGCCAGTGTTTCTATTCAACCTGCGCACCTCCACGCGCGGCCCCAGGAAAATAAGAAGACCACAATGAAGTACCTACGTTTAATCCAGCGAATTTCAGTAACTGGGAATTTCGTATGCAAACTTTACTGAAGAAGGAGTGCTGTGTTGACGTTCTCAATATGGATCCACCTACTGATCCTAAGGATTTGGTGCTTTTCAACAAAAAGGATGAGAAAGCACAAGCATTAATTGTGCAAGCAGTTACAGATAAACACCTGGAAATAATAAAGGATGCTACCACCGCGAAAGGGATGGCAAGTGCCCTGAAGAATGTCTTTGATAGAAAATCATCGCAATCAAAACTATTTCTGTGGGAAAAGATGACGCAGTTAAAATTCCTCGCTGATGGTCAAGAAAAATTGGACGACCATTTTGTTAAGTTTGATTCCATTGTTCGAGAATTGAAGGAGCAAGGATCATCTTTGGATGAGACGGATAAAGTAGCTTTTCTGCTCATGTCAATGCCTGGTAGTTGGAAGCCATTAGTAACTGCCCTGGACACAAACCCCGAAGTAAAATTGGACTTTGTGAAATCACATCTTTTGAAAGAAGAGATGAAACAAGTTAAATCTCGTCATGATCACAGTGATGATCAGACAGTATTCAAGGCTCAAGAAGGGTGTCATATCTGCGGAGATAAGACACACTGGAAAAACAGATGTCCGAGAAATCGTAATCGTCGAGGATTTTATAGAGGTCGTAGAAGAGGATTCTATTCCCGTGGCAGAGGAAATTCAAGCCAAGGATCGTACTCGCAGAATGCACATGAAACGGAAGTTGCATTAATAGCCATGAACAGTTATCAATCCCCGTCGCTTCTGAACGCCGATAACATTTTTCTTGTTGACTCTGGAGCGTCGTGTCATTTATTCAGAGAGCAACTGGAACCATTATTGGAAGATGTCGAAATTATGAGCCGACCTATAAACATTCGTATAGCTAATGGACAGTATATGAGTGCGACTAAACGCGGAAAGTTGCGAGCTAAATGTCAAGGAAGAATTTTAAATATCGCGGGTGTTATTGTCCCAGGTTTAGAACACAATCTTTTATCAGTTAGTGAAATGGCGAAGAAGGTCAATGTTATTACTATAAATGAAAGTGGATTAATAATAAAGGGCTCAAATGTTGAATTGAAATGTAGTTATGTTTGCGGTCTATATACTCTCGAAATGTCAAACATTTGTGATTCCGGAAATAGTGCAGTTGTAAACAAAGAAAATATTTGGCATAAAAGATGCACTAAGGCAACTCGGCCTTCCTTTTTCTACAGAATTATGCCCATCATGCGTTGAAGGAAAACTTACTCGTCAACCGTTTTGATCTCAAATGAAGAAGGCAACGAGTATTGGTATGCAAATATACAGTGATATTTGTGGTCCCATGTCTGTAGAGGATCTCATGGGTCATCGCTACTACCAAGTAATTTTGGATGAATTTTCACATTTCGTCGTTGTTCGTCTACTGAAAAATAGAAGTGAAGCGGAGAGAAATCTTTGTGATCACGTCATCGAAAACAATCGTCAGTTTGGTGTCAAGGTGAAGAAAATAAGACTGGATAATGCCCGTGAACATATAACAAAAACATTTCAAGAATTTACTCGTGAACGCGGAATTCAACTAGAGTATACAATGCCATATAGCAGCCAAATGAATGGACAAGCAGAGCGAATGATAAGGAATTTGACAAATATGATTCAAGTAAAAATAAGTGATTCTAGTATTCCCAAGTATCTGTGGGGAGAAGCGGTGAAGGCATCTGCTTATGAGTTGAATCGGACTACTACTAACACATTACCAAGAGGGGAAACCCCTTCATCAATATGGAATGGTCGAAACGATGTTTCGAAATTACGTGTGTTTGGATGCAGAGTATGGTACTCCACTTTGCCTAGACGAGACAAGCTCGACCCTCGTTATTCTGCAGTGCACGTTTGTTACTGTGGTGGAGGCTACAGATTATATTTGCCTGAAAAACAAATTGTTATTAGATCAAGGGATGTGCTGTTTGATGAAAAAGTGATGTTTTATAAACAATCAACGTTGTTGAAAAATGCAATCACTGAGGAGATTGAAGCGGAAATTGAAGATGAAGAACAAGGTCAAGAAGTCAATAGAAGATGGAACATCTCCAGCTGATTTGAACTGATCTCAAGAAAGGAACTTCGAGGTATCTGATGAGAGAGGAGGAGAAGAACCACCTGCAGAGAATTAAAGAGCTGTTGTTACCCAACACTTGAAGGACTACGAATTGGATGTAGCCTATTGCATGATGTCATATGGAGACGACCCTTTAACATATGAGGATGCTGTGAATCGAAAAGAGAGAAGCCATGTCCGATATCTCATGAAAAGCTGACTACATGGGTTCCATGCTTTGAAAATACACAGGCAATCGATACGAAATGGATCTTCAAAACAAAATCTGATGGGACTACCTTGTAGCCATGTTTCTTGAAGAGGACAATTTGTGTATTCACCAGTTTGCCGCCTCCAAACTGTCAGAATACTGTTATCAATGGCAGTACAAAATAAATGGGTTCTGCTCATGTGATGGTCAACAGCTTTTGCAAGGATATTGCAGTCACGATGTTCTCAAGTCACCAAAGGGATAGGGAACACATAAAACACTAAAGTTGCTATCCTGTCTTCCTCGAGCCTTCAAAATCGTGGAATATACGATTTTGAATCTTGAAAACATTGAATTTTCGAAGGAACACGACAACTGTTTATATGTGGGGAATGTGTATCTCGTTTTGTTCGTTGATGAGATACTTCTATCAACAAGTAAAGAAGTCATCGAAGTGAAACGAGAATTCCCGAAAGTGTTTGAAGAGATTGACACATTTCTTGGAATGACATTCAACAGAATGGAAACTGTATAAAAGCAGCCAATGCTGATGAGAAGCTACAGAAGGAATTTGGTTTTTCTTCAATAGCATTTTGGCAATTTTAAGGATGGTGATGTAAACATGACATAGCTCCTGGTATTACTCTGAGAAAAGTTGATGTTTTTTGGCACGTTATCTGACAATCCAACAGTCAATTATTTGGGTTCATGAAACCGATATGACTTTTGAAAATGTATCGCATTTCCCATCCTTCGTTGTGCTTGTCTTCGATGTACCACATCATTGATCAAACTTTGTCCCCGGCTCATCTAGCTTTGCCGTCGACGTAATCGAATAAAGAAAAGTGTTTCCGTAGGTTTGTTCCTGAATACACAGTTTCGTTTTATTTTAGTCCACTTCAAATTGAGCTAGTTCAAAGTAACGGGAGTAGTAGTGCAGTGTGCATGGTCATACCAGTTTTTATATTTCTGCCAGACGTTATCGAGTTGGAATAAGTCACTTCCAATTTTTTGCCTCGAGTCTCTATTCATGAGAAGTTCACTTGGATCCATTTGAAAGTGGATAGAGAAAGAAGAGAAAGTAAGAAGTGAAGTTAAAGTGAATGACCTGAAGGGTCGTTGACTCCTAGCGGGCTTGATAAACAACCTGAATCCAGTACTACTCTGCAGGGAATAGGTAGAGAAATGATCAACAAATTCACAAACACGTGGTTTATTAACCAGTAAATCATACGATACAAACAAAATGGAATAATGACAATAAATTGGTAAATGCAAATAAATCACCTTAAGTTTAGCGTGCCTAGGTAAATGGTAAGTAGGTACACGATATCGTTGTGAATGCAATTCTAATATTATTGAAATAGCAATGTTGTTCTCAATGAATTTAAGAATTTGGCTGGAATTTAAGATGTTAGAAAAGATAGCAATTTCACAATAAACCGTGAAGCGGAAAAGAGTTGACAGACTAGCGTTATCCCAATGGACCGCACCCTGAAGGGGTTTACGTTTAAGAACCTAAATGCAGCAGGGAATATTATGACTTGAATGACACTACCTTAAGTGATGGAGGTACAGGCCTGACTTGACTAGTTTTACTGGGTTCGGCGTGGCTCGGCTCGGCGTGGCGTGGCGCGGCTTGGCGCGGCTCGGCTTGGCGTGGCGCGGCTTGGCGCGGCTCGGCTCGGCTTGGCGCGGCTCGGCTTGGCGTGGCTCGGCTTGGCGTGGCGCGGCTCGGATGTGGATCGAGCTAATAGCTTGGCGTGGCTCGGCGTGGCGTGGCTCGGTTGTGAATCGAGCTGATAGCTTGGCGTGGCTCGGCGTGGCGTGGCTCGGTTGTGAATCGAGCTGATAGCTTGGCGTGGCTCGGCTTGGCGTGGCTCGGTTGTGAATCGAGCTGGTAGCTTGGCGTGGCGTGGCTCGGGTGTGAATCGAGCGGGTAGCTTGGCGTGGCGTGGCTCGGTGGTGGATCGAGCTGATAGCTTGGCGTGCAACAGCGCGCCGGGGTCCTCACAACGTAAGGGAGCGTCTTCACTACTGAAGGCGCGCCAAAAGCGAGCTGGCTCTGTAACAATACAAAACAACACAAACAGCGTATAGCGCGGCGCGGATCGCGATCTGGGGGGCGTTCTAACGAACGGATGAAAAAGATAGACGGGACGGGAACTGACGGCACAACACACGAGAGAGAGGTGTTCACAACTGTAGAGCATAGAAACGACTGGCTGACGCTTCATCGTCGGGAGCCCTGAGGTGGGTCCCGTCCCCACCCCGAGTCGCCTCCCACCACGGGCCTAGTTAGTGGGCCCCGAGAGGGGGAACAACCCTTCGGCTGCGGGGGTAGCTCCGCCCTTCCCCTCCGCTCTGCTCCGTTCTCGAGGTGTGGGGGTGCCAGGGGGGTGGAATTCATCGCTGCCGCCTTCTCCGAGGGCTGAGGGGGCGGCCGGGGGCCTACATCCCTCCCCCTTCCGGTGGCCGACGTCACCGTCGGCTAAGTCCTCTTCCATGAGACTGGGAAGTGGAAACGTCTTTCCCGGGTACAGTTTTCGGAACTCCACTTCGTAGCGGTAGAGGCGGCAGCGGGAACATTTGGCAGAGTGGATCCCTCGTGGTCGTTCGCAGACGGTCGGCAGAGGTTCTCCCCGCTGATATTTCTTCAATATTCGGCCGAAGAAGTCCTTACAGGCAGGACAGCGAAAGGTTTGAAGCCGCTTGACAGGCAGGAGGCACACGGGGCATATGGGTCCTTGAGGGGTGGCGTTCTCGGGGGCAACTTCCATAATTGTTACTTCCGGCTCGGTGATATTGAGTCCCTCACCTTGGCTACGGCAGTTCTCGGGGTGGGTGGTGGTTGGTTCGGCGTCTGTACTCTCGCTCTCGCTGTCTGAATCCAGGGGTCTTGTGGAACTTCTTCGTCTCATTTTCTTGGAGAGTTGGGTGGAGTCGTCTCGGGTGGGCATCGTCAGTGCGTCCATCTCTCGGCTCTGCTCGCGGAGGCGATGTCGTAATGCTTCGTTCTCCTCCTTCAGATCAGCTATCTGGCGCTGTGAGGTCATATTCTCAATTCGATGTCTACGGAATTGGGGCATCAGTCCGGCTAACTCATGGGCTGCTTCTACTGCTATATTCTTCATTTTGTGCAGCATGGTCGTGTTCGGGGTCTGGGCCATAACGTCCACCGACATGGCTATCACTTCTAATTGTGCCATTGCGCTCTCTTCTTTGGGTCGTGGGTCGAGGGCACAAGCCGAGGCGTCTTCGTCAAAAACTCGCGTCAGGGCCTCCTCATAGGTGCGTCTAACGGCCTGTGCGGAGGGTAACACCACTACTTGGTCTGGGTCCCCGGGTTCGTCGGGACGCGCGATTCTTCTCATGGCCATCTGTGGACAAATCAGGTTATTACCCCTCCATCACCACTTAATTTATTAACAAATATAAAAGATATATAAACATTCCTATCCCTGCTGCAACTCATGCTTATGCCTACTTTTTGGGTCCTACTGTACTCATGGACATGCATTATAATGTTATAACCTCCTGCATTAAATTTTCATAGTCAAATTGGTTGTAATTAGTGTGGGGCGGAAGGAATAAGCAGAATAATCTAGTCACCTAGGTGATATAACACTTATATTCTATGGTTGTAAAATTATAATACTCATAACACTCAATTGTTAGTAACACATAACTGGTATAATTTTATAAAATGAACAATATATACAATAAATACATTTTCACAGAGTTTGCGTGGTTTGTTTTCTTACAACACCTTCCTCCGCTTTGTGAGCTGGGGTTTATCACCTCCAGTAGTCAAGTCCATGAGTTTACAGAAGCTCTTTGGGTCCAGCCAACCCAGTCCGTCAGGGTTCTGAACCACACCAGCAAGGGCGCCAGTGACGTGCATCTTCCTGTAGTCTCGCACCGGTCTCGCTCTTAGTTCGTACCGCGAGGCAGGGGGGTTCTCGGGGGAGCACGGCGGGGGACTCGTTACGGCGGGTTCGGGCGTGTCTTCAGGGCTTCCGGAGTCGCTATAATTATGTTCGTGTTCCCAGGCTTCGTCCAACTCCCAGCGGTCTTGGTCTCCTAATACGTCCCTTGTGGGCGGAACGGGGGCAGGGACTTCTTGGGGTAGGTTGTCTATGAAGGCCTCGTCTGGTACTCCTTCGACTGAAGCGGGTTTTAGGCGGTTCAGGTGCACTACCTGTCTATTTTTACCGAGTACGTCGCGTATTTCATAAGTGACGTCGGAGAGACGGGACACAACATACCAGGGGCCAGTCCAGGGACTCCAAAATTTGCGACACTCCGTCGCAGGTGTCTGGAGGGCTCTGAGGTACACCGGATCTCCCACCTCGAACGCACGGGGAAGGCGTCGGTCGTTAATTCGCGCCGCTTGCTGCTTCCAGGCCTTATCCAGGCAGCGTTTGGCTATTCGCCGGGCGTCGTGCAACTTCTGCAGGGAAGAGGTGTAGTCCGGATCATATCTCTCCTGCCAGGGGGTAGTGTTGGGGAGTCGCAATTCTCGTCCGAACGTCAAGAAATTGGGGCTATATCCCGTGCTTTTGTGGGGGAGGGAACGATAGGCCGCTAGTGCTAGGGGCACCCATTGCTCCCAGGCCCTAGTGTGCCGAACCAACTTCGCTAGGATGTTAGCGAACGTTTTGTGGAAGCGTTCGCACACCCCGTTTCCCTGTGGATGATACGCGGTTGTCTGTATCTTCTTAATGCCCCAGTCCTGACACAGTTTCTGTATAAGTTCGGACGTGAAGGCGGTTCCTCGGTCGGTTACCAATCGCTGGGGTACTCCGTGAACCGGGATATATCTTCGTACCAGGGTTCGGGCGACGGTCTCGGCAGTAGTGTTGGTCACTATATAGGCTTCGGCATATTTTGAAAAATGGTCAATCATTGTGAGTAGATAACGGAGTCCATACTCCGTGCGCAGTGGTCCTACGAAGTCCATTCCTACTACCTCTCCGGGCTCCGAGGGGATCAACGGTCGCTGAAGAGGGGCCTGTAGTCCACTTGGGGTGTTCCGGCGTTGGCATGGTTCACATCTGTCGATGAACTCCTTGATGGTGCGGGTCATCTTCGGCCAAAATCCTGTTTTTCGGACCACCTTCTCTGTAACCTCCCTCCCGGGATGTCCGGCCCACACGCTACCGTGGCAGCTGGCAAGTACCCACTCGCGCAATGATGAGGGTATTAGGGGTACCCATCTCTTCTGTTCGTCGATGGTCACCTCCGTTTCCCATATTTCGTCGTGTTGTCGTATCCGGGATCCTCCTGTTCGGCGAAGGTCTTGCACCCACGGGTCAATTTCCTGCGCGGCCTTTAATAACTTTCCGGGGATATCCAGGGTGACGGGGGCGGCGTACATCCGGCTTAGTCCGTCCGCATGTCCCATTTGTGATCCCGCTCTATATCGGGGGGTGAACGTGTACTCCGATAATCGCAGGGTCCATCGTCCTACTCGTGAAGTGGGGTCGCGCAAACGCAAGGCCGCGGTTAGGGCCATGTGATCTGTCTCAAGATCAAATTGCTTCCCCAACAAGTAGGGTTGGAAATGACGGACCCCCCACACCACCGCCAACAACTCCTTTTCGGTGGTGGAGTATCTTGTCTCGGCCGGATTTAATTTTCGGCTAGCGTAGGCCACCGGCCGCTCCTCTCCGTCCTTTTCTTGCGACAAAACTGCTCCTAGGGCCGTCTGGGATGCATCCGTGGCTAAAATAAACTTTTTCGTGAAGTCGGGGTAGATTAGTACTTGGTCGGACATCAGGGCGCTTTTGAGTTCCTCGAAGGCGGCCTGGTGTGCGTCGGTCCATTCAAACTTCACTCCCTTGCGGAGCAGCTGCGTCAACGGCGCGGATAGTTCCGAGAATCGGGGAACAAATCTGCGGTAAAAACCCGCCAACCCCAGGAAGGCCTGTACTTGCTTGACACTCTGGGGTATAGGGAAGTCCCGTACCGCTTCTACTTTGTCGGTCTCCATATGCACACCTTCGGGAGTGATTACGTGTCCCAAATAGCTCGTTTCCCTCTTCAAAAACTCGCACTTGTCGAGGTTGGCGCGTAGTTGCACGGCAGCTAATCGGGCCAACACCTTCGATAGGCTCTTCACGTGGGCGTCGAATGTCGCGGAGAACACGATGATGTCGTCCAAGTATACTAGGCAGTCCTTGCCTATTAGCCCGTCCAGTGCATTATTCATGGCGCGCTGGAAGGTAGCTGGGGCGTTTCTCAGTCCGAACGCCATTCGTCGATATTCGTAGTGGCCTCCCAACACGGTAAACGCAGTTTTTTCGGCCGATACGGGGTGCATGGGGATTTGGTGATACCCCGATACTAAGTCAATCTTCGTGAAGTATCGGCATTTTCCCAGTAAGGCCAACGTCTCCTGCAGGTTGGGAAGGGGGTACGCATCCGCCTTGGTCAATTTGTTCAGCCCCCGGTAGTCTATACACATCCGCCACTTCTGAGGCTCCTGTGGGGGTGTCTTCTTTTTTACTAGTACTACCGGGGCTGACCACGGGCTGGCTGACGGGACGATGACTCCTTCGCTCAGCAACTCCTGTAGTTGTCGTTCGACTTCAGGGCGCAGAGCGTGGGGGACGTTGTACTGTCGGTTATGCACGGGGGGGCATCACCGGTGTCGATATAGTGTTTGACGGGTAGGCGGCATCCCCGCCGATCCGGCCGGTCAAACACGTGTCGGAATCGGTTCAACACTTGGGTAACTCGCTCCTGTTCTTGGGGCTCCAAATGCTCCACTTTGTCGGCGATTCCTTGATCCGGGCCGGGTTGATCCTCCTCCCAACGTTCCACCGGGAAGGCTGCTTCGTCAACTTCCATCTTCAGGGAACCGGGCGTTGCCATAATTGATCCGATTCGGGGAGCCGGTGGGGGCGGCGGAGCGGCGTCGTCAGCTGGTGCGCTCGGGGTACCCTCGTCGTCCTTGGTCTTCTTCCGCTCCCGCCGCATTTCTTCTTCCACTTGGCCGATGGTCTCGCGTACCACCCGTTGTATGGTGGCTTCCAGTTCGCGCTGACCATCACACAGTTGAACGGTGGGTATCCCATTTCTCATCGTGACCAACCGCAACTCCTCCCGGTATCCGATCCTGTCCTGGTGGGGTTCGTAAGTCGATGTCGACGGCATGGGGGGTTCGGGGGAGCGTAGAGCCTCCCGGACCATTCTATCGTATTCATCCTCCTCCGGAGGTGTCATCGCCTCGTACTCTTCGAACGGCCGCAACTCTTTGGTAGTCATTTCTGTACTCAGACTACTATAACTACCGCGGACGGTATCCTCCATTTCGTCCGGCTTCTCGTCCCCTGTTAACGCCTGCACGTCCAACAGCTTTTCACGGAGCCGAGGGGGCGCACACAACCAACTCACGGCGCTTGAGCCGCTAGTTTGATCGACCTCTTCCTCCGGAGCAGGGGGTTGGTTACTAGTGGTATCTTCGTCGTCGCTGTCCTTCACGGCGGGCGAATTCGACTCGGCGATTTCCGGGGTTGCGGCGGCTTCCGGCGGTGTCTCGGGGTCGTCAATTACTTCTACCATGGGGATCGCTGGGTCGTGGTTTTCAGTTCCCGTCTCGGAGGTTGCTGACTCCGTCGGCGTCTCCGGGGCAGGTTCCTTCGTCGGAATGATGGCTACTGAGGGGGTGACGTCCGTGGCGGCTTCGTCGCTCTGGTTCGTCTCTTCCTTGTGGTCTACCGAAGTGCTGGGGTCGACGTTGGTCACCAATCCTACGGTGATAGGTGGTAGTTGTTCATTTCCCAGGATAACGGCTTCATTTCGTTCGGGGCGCAGTACCATGGGGATTCGTCTCATGAGGTCCATGCCGAAGAGATCTAATCCGGGTCTCTCCTTGTCAAATATTAAAAAGGTGTGATCCAACACTCGGTCACGTACTCGTAGCGTCACGGTCTGCTCCCCACAAAACGACAAGGGCTGACCATCAGCCCCCCAGGCGACGGCGGTTGTTGACTTCAGCGGCGTCCCCGCTACGGGTTTCGACAACACCGACACCGCGGCGCCTGTGTCCAAAATCAGGTCCCGATGTTCGTTGTTCAACATGACCGGGATGTGCATGGGGCGTACATGATTATATTTCACCATAGGTACGTGTCCCGCGTCGCTTCTTCTCTTCACCAGCTCCCGGCTTCCTTCTTCCGGCGGCGGTAATCCCAAGGCTCCTTCCGTTCCGTCTTCTTTCCGCAGTAGCTTCCTCTTGTGACAATCGGTGATGAGGTGCTCGCGAACGCCGCAGTAATCACAGAACACCATCTTCTGTGGATTACGGACACAATCCACCGGAAAGTGGTCCATTAATTGACAAAATCCGCACGGATAGCGGGGCGTCGGACGCTGAAAAACACGGGAAGGCTGAGGGGGCGCCCGCCCTATTCTCTTCGGGCATCGCGCCGCGAAATGTCCCGTGTTCCCGCATTCATAACATTTCTTTTCGTCCGGGCGGCTTACGGCGGCTATTTCCCACTTCGGATCTTCTTCTTCTAATCCCAGGGTTTCTTTCAGCTCCTCGGCCCTCCTTAAGGCGTCCTCGATGGTGCTGGGGGGGTTGTTCATCAAGTGGGAACTCAATTCCTTCCTTACTCCTTTAATGAAGGCCCTCAACGTACGTCGCTTGATCCATTCTTGACGCTGCGTCCGTGTGAGCTCCTCACCCTCTTCATTAACGGCCGACTGGGCTAATCGGTGAACTCGTTCCGCAAATCTTCTTAAGGTTTCGGCGGGTAACACCTTGGCATTCCACAGGAGTGCCGCTGCTTTGGCCGGATTTTCCTTCTCGAACCAGGAGAGCATCGCCTTCTTCGCTTCATCGTAGGGGGTGGCGCCTTCGTGGTCCAATGCGTGGTCTATGAGGAACTGCTTCGCTGTTCCCTTCGCTTTCGCACGTAATAACCTAAGCTTCTTCTGTTGCGACAATTCACCCGCGACATCTTCGAACAATTGAAAAAAAGCTGACACTGTAATCGCACTTGGCTCGTCGGGGTCCCAATTCTCAATTTCTAAAAACATGGACCGCGGAACATCGGCACTACCCCGCGAACCCTCCTCCTCCGTTACACGCGATCGTTCGGATATCTCATTATACGACCTCAACAATCTCTCCATTTGCCTCATAAGGCCATTAGTACCTACCTCCGCATCGTCACTGTCACTATTCACCATGGCTGTGCGGTTCATTGCCATCGGGCTCACAACCAACCTACCTACAATGGTTTCTCTACCTGAGCGCGCCGCTCTAATCCCCTGCAGCTGGATTTTAATGGGTTGTTTACTACTTTAGGCGGGGTCAGTGCACGGCGTACCGTACAAAAATATCCCACCGCTTGCCACCAATTTTGTAAGCCCCTCAATTATACTCGGCCAACGGCCAACAGCTTTAAGAGCAATTAAAGAAGAGAAAGTAAGAAGTGAAGTTAAAGTGAATGACCTGAAGGGTCGTTGACTCCTAGCGGGCTTGATAAACAACCTGAATCCAGTACTACTCTGCAGGGAATAGGTAGAGAAATGATCAACAAATTCACAAACACGTGGTTTATTAACCAGTAAATCATACGATACAAACAAAATGGAATAATGACAATAAATTGGTAAATGCAAATAAATCACCTTAAGTTTAGCGTGCCTAGGTAAATGGTAAGTAGGTACACGATATCGTTGTGAATGCAATTCTAATATTATTGAAATAGCAATGTTGTTCTCAATGAATTTAAGAATTTGGCTGGAATTTAAGATGTTAGAAAAGATAGCAATTTCACAATAAACCGTGAAGCGGAAAAGAGTTGACAGACTAGCGTTATCCCAATGGACCGCACCCTGAAGGGGTTTACGTTTAAGAACCTAAATGCAGCAGGGAATATTATGACTTGAATGACACTACCTTAAGTGATGGAGGTACAGGCCTGACTTGACTAGTTTTACTGGGTTCGGCGTGGCTCGGCTCGGCGTGGCGTGGCGCGGCTTGGCGCGGCTCGGCTTGGCGTGGCGCGGCTTGGCGCGGCTCGGCTTGGCGTGGCGCGGCTTGGCGCGGCTCGGCTTGGCGTGGCGCGGCTTGGCGCGGCTCGGCTTGGCGTGGCGCGGCTTGGCGCGGCTCGGCTTGGCGTGGCGCGGCTTGGCGCGGCTCGGATGTGGATCGAGCTAATAGCTTGGCGTGGCTCGGCGTGGCGTGGCTCGGTTGTGAATCGAGCTGATAGCTTGGCGTGGCTCGGCGTGGCGTGGCTCGGTTGTGAATCGAGCTGATAGCTTGGCGTGGCTCGGCTTGGCGTGGCTCGGTTGTGAATCGAGCTGGTAGCTTGGCGTGGCTCGGCTTGGCGTGGCTCGGGTGTGAATCGAGCGGGTAGCTTGGCGTGGCGTGGCTCGGTGGTGGATCGAGCTGATAGCTTGGCGTGCAACAGCGCGCCGGGGTCCTCACAACGTAAGGGAGCGTCTTCACTACTGAAGGCGCGCCAAAAGCGAGCTGGCTCTGTAACAATACAAAACAACACAAACAGCGTATAGCGCGGCGCGGATCGCGATCTGGGGGGCGTTCTAACGAACGGATGAAAAAGATAGACGGGACGGGAACTGACGGCACAACACACGAGAGAGAGGTGTTCACAACTGTAGAGCATAGAAACGACTGGCTGACGCTTCATCGTCGGGAGCCCTGAGGTGGGTCCCGTCCCCACCCCGAGTCGCCTCCCACCACGCCACGGGCCTAGTTAGTGGGCCCCGAGAGGGGGAACAACCCTTCGGCTGCGGGGGTAGCTCCGCCCTTCCCCTCCGCTCTGCTCCGTTCTCGAGGTGTGGGGGTGCCAGGGGGCTGAGGAGAGAACTGATTGGTTCTAAGATTTCGGATTTAAGAGGAACAAATTTGGCTACAAAGTTGACCATGCCTAAAAACCGTTGCACTTCTTTTACATTTGTCAATGCTTTCATGCTTTTAATGGCGCTAACTTTTAGCGGATCAACTGAAATACCCTTTTCGGAAAGTATGTGCCCCAGATATCGAACTGAGCTTCTCTTGAATTCCGTTTTTTCTTTGTTTAGAGTCATTCCAGCAACCCTTAATTTTGATAGGACTTCCTTAAGGTAATGATCGTGTTCTTGTTCTGTCGCCCCCCAAATCAAAATGTCATCCATCATCGCTATCGCATTTTTCTGATCTTTAAGAATATCATTTACTGCTTTTTGAAAAACTTCAGGAGCCGACGTAATACCAAAAGGTAGTATCAAGAATTTGAACCGACCTAGTGGGCTCAAAAACGTGGTAAATTCTTGGGATTTCAAAGACAGGGGAATCTGCCAAAATCCACTATTGGCGTCCAGCTTGGAAAAGAATTTAGCTCCAGAAATTTTGAGAAACAGTGGTCTATGAACAGTCAAATTACACCCTCTTTAGAGTTGGTGGGTGACTACTGCGCTTCATCCCTGTTCCGGTAGAGTGTGTGTCACTCACTTGTTGCCTTATCTTATTGTTGTTGGTGGTTATCTTTTTTCTTCTTAACTTTGCTCCATCATTAAACTACGTTGTACTGCTAACTGCATTGTTTTTGTAAGTGCTAAAAGTTTCGCATTCTAAATATAAATCTGAAGTGTCAGTGAACTCGCAGTAAGTACCTCCTCGTCTCAGAACCATACATGGTGCCGAAACCCGAGAACTTTCTTCTGACGTCAAAACGCGAACTTTCGGTTTTGACTTGCTACCCATCCACAGTGTGTCAATGAATTTATGTTTTGAAGGCTTTGTCTACGAGTTCTCGTAAGTTTTACTCATTTTAATTCACTCACTAACATGTCGGATTCAGAGAACCCTCCTGTCACCTTGTCTCTTGAAATCCAGGCTCTCATGACGCGAATGAATGCAGTTAGTGCATCAGATCACGACCAGTTTTCATTGCTTTTTCGTGCCATCCTTGCGAAATGTTCCTTGACGACTAAACAGACCAAAGCCCTTTCAGAACTTGCTGATGAAGCTATTAATATTATACTTGATATTGACGAGTTGATTGATCGTGCAACTACTTTATTGGGCGAAGGTTGTGCACGGACCCGTGTTGTTCAGAACACCCTTGCTGAGACTGCTAAATTTTTGACGCTTGCTTCTGACATTCGAAATGTCATTCGTTCGAAAATGCCCTTTATTGAACTAGCCACAGCCTTCAGAAAACGCATTTCTATTGCCATTGTCCCACTACGAGATGTACATGATGAGTTACTTGAATCCCTTCCACTACCCTCTGAGTCTGCACCATTGATCGATTCTCAGCCCAACCCTCCTGCCCGTGCATGTGACCCGCATGAAACTATAGTAAAGGCGTTGAAAAATCTCGCTTCACTTCTTCCTTCAGTTCCATCTTACAATGGAGATATCCTTCAGTTTGAGCACTTTTCTGAAGCATTTGAAAACTCTGTTCACAACTTAGATGTTCCTGATTCTAACAAATTGAATGCATTGCGAGAAAAGCTAACTGATCGCATGCGCCTATGGATTGAACCTCACATTCGTAGCGGAGCAAAATATAATGAGGTCTGGGCAGCATTAAGGAGAGAACACTCTAGCAAATATCAACTTTTTATGGCCAAGCTTGACACATGGTCATCAGTTAGAAAATTCAATCAAGAAACTCCAGAAGACCTACAACAGTGTATTCAGTCTGTGGAGAGTTTTCAGGCCACTCTTAATCAACTCTCTGGCGTTGAAATACTCGATTTTCTGCAGTACCACAAGGCAGCTCGCTCACTACCCGAATTTCTACATCAACGCTTTTATGATGAACACATTAGTGGTACAGACGGCTTACCGAAACTCCACACACTTCTGCACTTTCTCCATGACAGGCTAATACGATGTCATGCTATGGGCTCAAATCAGAGGTTCAGAAGTTTTCCTAAGAACCCCATGTTTGATAATAAGCATTCTCAGAAGCTGACAAATATTACTCAGAAGCGTTCTACTTCTCCTGCTACTTCTCATCACTCATCTTCACTCAATACCAACACCTGCGTTTATTGTCAAGACTGG
Organism: Creontiades dilutus; assembly: GCA_031894815.1. NCBI lineage: Eukaryota > Metazoa > Arthropoda > Insecta > Hemiptera > Miridae > Creontiades > Creontiades dilutus. The sequence continues at coordinate 47,292 of JAVIWC010004759.1, forward strand.
CATCCACTGTATCGTTGTCGTTCTTGGCTCTCACTCACTCATGCTGAACGTTCAGAGGTGGTTCGAAAAAACCACGTATGTTTCTCATGTCTCTCTCTCGGCCACTCCAGATCCACATGCAAGCAAAACAGACAATGCTCTATTTGTCAATCTCCTGATCACCATTTCTTTTTGCACAATTTTAATGACCCTGATCGACGACTTCCCCAGTACATGATTGATAAAAATAGTGCTCCCACCTTTGCAAATCAACCATTGGGCAGCAAAAAACGATCCTCTCGCAGAACTACCACTGGTACTCATGTCGCTCATGGCGAACCCGCACAACATCTGGCTCACAGTCTTCAAGAACATCCCATCTCCATGGAACAACTTTGTAACTCCACTTCAAATATGCTTGACTCTATGATTGACCCATTGCAGCAAGCTGCTAATGTAAATTTGCTTCCACCTTCCAGGGGTGGGGCGCAGTCTCATTTATGTCACCCCCAACAAGCTGTTAATAACTCCCCACGATTTGTATCCCTAGATCAATGGCCTGTCAATCCTTGCTCAAACTCAGACGACATGACTTCTGAACAATGACTAGTTCCCCCTGCCTTCAATCAATCCCCACCTTTAGTACATCCTGCTTCCTCTTCTGTCAAACATCCCACTGGATTTTCCTTAATACCAACTGCTAGAGTTTTTCTGTCCCACTCCTCTTCATTTCCATGGATTGAAGGCCGGGCTATTCTAGATAGTGGGAGTGATTCTCACATCATCAGTCTAGATTATGCACGTCATCTTAACCTTACTGTAATAAAAAACAACATCAGCATTTCAGGGGTAGGAGGGTCAACTTCTCACATTTCTGTTGGATATGCATATGCCTTTTTACATTTGCCTCACCTTGTGTCTGGCAAAAGATTCAGTCCACTTCATCTAAAACTCACTGTACTGCATCAGGTTGCTGCACCACTCCCACTAACATCTCTACCATCATCAATGTTTTCTAATATATTGAATACTTCATTGGCTGACCCACATTTTTTCACACGCCAGCCAGTTGATCTCATTCTTTCAGGTGACCTGCTGAACGCAATCACTTTGGGAACACCAGTACCATTCCCTAATGGTTCTCCTGCTGTCACTCCCACCTTACTGGGAAACATAGTTTCTGGCTTTGTGTCCCTCCACCCAAGAAAATCTGTTTCCTTCCACCATTCTGTCATCAATAATGAGACCATTTCACAAAACAACATAGAATTTGTCAATCTTCGGAAACAGTCTATGCTCACATTATCCTCTTCAACCGTCACCTTCCAGGCTCCTTCTTCAAAGCCCAAGCCACAACGTACTCCTTTTCCTCGTCATCCTTTCTCTTCACCCTCCAACTCAGTGCCTAACACAACCAACTATCACACTCTGTCTCTAGTATCTGCACCTGTCTCCTTGCGTCCACAAGTCTCTCAACGCCTTAATCTTTGGCTGCTTCCTCACAGCTCTCCCAATCATTTGGCATTGCTGTCAGATGATTCTAACACTTCACCTAAAGCCCAAGTGTTTCAAAATGATGCTGTTTTTCCTACACCAGTGTTATCATCATCCAGCTCACTCTCAATATCTCACTCATTGCATTCTGCTGTTGTAGTTTCACCCATTCCTGCTCAATTGCCACCCTCTTGCCAAAAGTGGAACCGCCCAGCTATCTCTCTGCCACTCATTTCTCTAACTTCAGCAAATGATTCTGCTCTAACTGAGCTCCTCCTCAGAATGTATCAAATAGAGAGTGTTGACGAGCCACCTCCATTAACACCTGATGAGCAACTTGCAGAAACAATTTTTTCTGAAACAGTTTACCGATTGCCTTGTGGACGGTTCTGTGTTGACTTGCCTTTCAAACAAGATCCTAAGGTCTTAGGAGACTCTCGTAAATTGGCTATGTTTCGATTCTTCTCACTTGAAAAAAGACTTCATAGGAATCCTGTCTTGCGCCAGGCCTATCAAAGGTTCATGTCAGAATACATTGAATTAGGTCACATGTCTCCAGCATCTCCTCTTCAACCCAACCAGTCTTCCTATTACATTCCTCACCATCCGGTCCACAGAAAAGATGATCCACCTGACAAAATCAGGGTCGTGTTTAATGCCAGTCAAAAAACTCCAGGTGGTTTTAGCCTGAATGACATTCTTTTGCCAGGGCCCCGTCTTCAACTTGGAATCAACGAGGTTATCACCAACTTTCGTAATCACAAGTTCTCTGGCACTGCAGACATTAGGCACATGTTCCGACAAATTTTGCATTCGCCTCATCATAGAGATTTCCTTAGGATTTTTTGGCGAAACGATCCCTCTCTCCCCCTTCAAGAATTCAGACTCAACACAGTGACTTATGGCACTGCTTCTGCTCCATTCCTGGCCTGTAGGGTGCTCAAGGAATTGGCAGATATCAATAGATCTACTTACCCCCTTGCTTACCGTGTCTTGTCACAATCCACTTATGTCGATGATCTCCATTTTGGTGGAGACACCATACAGGAAGCACTAGATGTACGGAATGAGATTATCTCTGTCTTGGCCTCTGCTGGAATTGAACTTCGGAAATGGTCTGCTAATGACCCTCGCTTGCTCTCTGACCTCCCTCCTGAACACATACTACCATCAGCCCAATTCGTTCACTTTGCATCAGACCCTTCCCAGCCATTGAAAGTCCTTGGTTTGATTTGGGACAATCAAAATGATTCTTTCTCCTATCATGTCTCCCCCCAATTGAATGTTTCAACCAAACGCCAACTAGCCTCCCAAGTTGGGCAACTTTATGACCCCTTGGGTTGGATCATACCTATAGCTGTCAAAGCTAGACTTTTACAACGAGCTGTAGTTAGAGATAAATATGATTGGGATGATCCAATTTCTATTGAGCTTAGTCAGGCCTGGGTTAAACTTGCATCTTCTCTACATCTTCTTCAGCAGTTGTATATTCCTCGGCACATCCCTGCAAACTCCCTACCCTTTTGGGTGGTAGGGTTTGCTGACGCTTCTGAGAAAGCGTTTGCAGCAGTCCTTTATGTGGTCACTGAAGTTGGCAATGAATACCAAGTGAGCCTAGTAACTGCAAAGGCTCGTATTGCCCCTCTTTCGAATGAAACCTTACCCCTCCTAGAACTCTTTGCTGCTGAGCTTCTTGCCAAGATGCTGCATGTTACTCGTCCCCATTTACCACCATTTGATGTATCCCAGATCTATGCATTCTCAGATTCAACTATTGCTCTGTCATGGCTAACTGCCAATCCATCTCCAGTATGGAAAACCAAGGTAGGCAACAGGATCTCTCACACACTTCCACACATTCCAGCATCCCGCTGGTTCCACATCTCTTCGGTTGACAACCCTGCAGACCTGGCATCCAGGGGTTGCACTCCCGATGTCATTTTGAACCATTCGTTGTGGTGGCAGGGACCAACTTGGCTGAGCACTAACCCTATAACTTGGCCTCTATCAAGGGTACGTCCAGATCTTGACAATCCTATCATTTTAGCAGAAAAGAGGTCTAAACAAAATACATTCTCCTCAATAACCCCAATACCACTTCCACTACATGAGCATTTGGAGTCTCGTTTCTCCAATCTCCTTTCACTCCAATCTCGTGTTGCTTGGTTGACCCGGTTTATAAGAAATTCCTCTTCTCACTATAATTCAGTCAAGGGTCCCCTCCTACCATCAGAATTCCATTACGCCCTCATTATACTGTCACGTAGAGCTCAAAAAATGCATTTCTCAGCAGAAATTAAGGACATCAAATCCAATAAACCTCAACTTCGCCTAACCAAGGTCTTGGGACTGTTCCTAGATCGTGATGATGTTATAAGAGTGGGTGGCCGTCTGCAGCAGTCTGATCTGGATTATTCTATCTGCCATCCGATTCTACTTCCACAAAATCATCCATTCACTGATCTTGTGATTGCTGATGCCCATGAAAAATGCCTTCACATTGGTCCTCGTGCAACTTATGCCCACATATTGCAACAATTTTGGATAATCAATGGACGAAACTATGTGCAAAGAAAACTCACTGGTTGTGTTCGTTGTTTCTCCATTAAGCCCAAACCTTTTCAGCCCCCTATGGGACAACTTCCTGCTGATCGTACCACCCTGGTTCATGCATTCAACCAGACTGGAATAGATTATGCTGGTCCCTTTTCAGTCTCACACACAGGCACTCGTGGCTCTCGAGTCACAGAAATGTATCTTTGTGTCTTTATATGTCTCTCAACTAAAGCTGTGCACCTGGAAGCAGTCCTTGACCTAAACACACAAAGCTTTTTACAAGCATATGACCGTTTTGTTAGCCGACGAGGCTACCCTGCAGTGATTTGGACTGATAATGGTCGTAATTTTTTGGGTGCAAACAACCATTTGCGTAGGCTTCGAGCTTTGCTTGCTGAAACAGATTACCAAAAGGCGGTGTTTCGCCATGCCTCTCGACAAGGAACTGTTTGGAACTTCATTCCCCCTCGTGCTCCCCATTTCGGTGGTTTGTGGGAGGCGGCCGTTAAATCTGCCAAACGGCTACTCAAACTTCAACTTAAAAACCAAACGTTATCATTTGCCACCTTTCACACCATCATCACTCAGGTTGAAGCGGTTTTAAATTCTCGACCAATTGTTGCTCTTTCTTCATCACCTTCTGACGTTGATTACCTTACTCCTGGCCACTTTCTAATCCATCGACCGATCACAGCTCCTCCTTTGGGTCCAGATGACTCCCCAGCATCGTTCCTGCCTAAATGGAAATTGTCACAAAAAATAACCCAACAATTTTGGTCGCGCTGGCAGAAAGAGTATTTGCTTGGACTCCAGACTCGCGAAAAATGGAACACTCGTACACAACCTGCCAAAATAGGTGACATTGTGATACTGATGGAGGACAATTTGCCCCCCTTGTCTTGGTCTCTAGGTAGAATAACCCGAATATTTCCAGGTGCTGATGGAATTACCCGTGTTGCTGAAGTACGAACAAAAGACAGCATCAAAACTCGACCCCTAGTGAAGCTTTGCCCATTGCCCTTGGACCCCTGACTTGTAATCCCTTATCCCCCCCCCCCCCCCCCCGGGCAAGATGTTCAGCCTCTGAACAGTCAAATTACACCCTCTTTAGAGTTGGTGGGTGACTACTGCGCTTCATCCCTGTTCCGGTAGAGTGTGTGTCACTCACTTGTTGCCTTATCTTATTGTTGTTGGTGGTTATCTTTTTTTTCTTCTTAACTTTGCTCCATCATTAAACTACGTTGTACTGCTAACTGCATTGTTTTTGTAAGTGCTAAAAGTTTCGCATTCTAAATATAAATCTGAAGTGTCAGTGAACTCGCAGTAAGTACCTCCTCGTCTCAACGCTTCCTTCACGGTTATTTTCGCGTTTTTTCATCAAAATTGCTCAAAAATTAACTCTGTTTAATCGCTTTCAAACCTACTCTCTAAGGGGTTTTTCGGGGTGCTGAACACGAATCTGAAGTCCGTTTTTCGATAAAACGCTTCCTTCATGGTTATTTTCGCGTTTTTTCATCAAAATTGCTCAAAAATTAACTCTGTTTAATCGCTTTCAAACCTACTCTCTAAGGGGTTTTCGGGGTGCTGAACACGAATCTGAAGTCCGTTTTTCGATAAAACGCTTCCTTCATGGTTATTTTCGCGTTTTTTCATCAAAATTGCTCAAAAATTAACTCTGTTTAATCGCTTTCAAACCTACTCTCTAAGGGGTTTTTCGGGGTGCTGAACACGAATCTGAAGTCCGTTTTTCGATAAAACGCTTCCTTCATGGTTATTTTCGCGTTTTTTCATCAAAATTGCTCAAAAATTAACTCTGTTTAATCGCTTTCAAACCTACTCTCTAAGGGGTTTTTCGGGGTGCTGAACACGAATCTGAAGTCCGTTTTTCGATAAAACGCTTCCTTCATGGTTATTTTCGCGTTTTTTCATCAAAATTGCTCAAAAATTAACTCTGTTTAATCGCTTTCAAACCTACTCTCTAAGGGGTTTTTCGGGGTGCTGAACACGAATCTGAAGTCCGTTTTTCGATAAAACGCTTCCTTCATGGTTATTTTCGCGTTTTTTCATCAAAATTGCTCAAAAATTAACTCTGTTTAATCGCTTTCAAACCTACTCTCTAAGGGGTTTTTCGGGGTGCTGAACACGAATCTGAAGTCCGTTTTTCGATAAAACGCTTCCTTCATGGTTATTTTCGCGTTTTTTCATCAAAATTGCTCAAAAATTAACTCTGTTTAATCGCTTTCAAACCTACTCTCTAAGGGGTTTTTCGGGGTGCTGAACACGAATCTGAAGTCCGTTTTTCGATAAAACGCTTCCTTCATGGTTATTTTCGCGTTTTTTCATCAAAATTGCTCAAAAATTAACTCTGTTTAATCGCTTTCAAACCTACTCTCTAAGGGGTTTTTCGGGGTGCTGAACACGAATCTGAAGTCCGTTTTTCGATAAAACGCTTCCTTCATGGTTATTTTCGCGTTTTTTCATCAAAATTGCTCAAAAATAAACTCTGTTTAATCGCTTTCAAACCTACTCTCTAAGGGGTTTTTCGGGGTGCTGAACACGAATCTGAAGTCCGTTTTTCGATAAAACGCTTCCTTCATGGTTATTTTCGCGATTTTTCATCAAAATTGCTCAAAAATTAACTCTGTTTAATCGCTTTCAAACCTACTCTCTAAGGGGTTTTTCGGGGTGCTGAACACGAATCTGAAGTCCGTTTTTCGATAAAACGCTTCCTTCATGGTTATTTTCGCGTTTTTTCATCAAAATTGCTCAAAAATTAACTCTGTTTAATCGCTTTCAAACCTACTCTCTAAGGGGTTTTTCGGGGTGCTGAACACGAATCTGAAGTCCGTTTTTCGATAAAACGCTTCCTTCATGGTTATTTTCGCGTTTTTTCATCAAAATTGCTCAAAAATTAACTCTGTTTAATCGCTTTCAAACCTACTCTCTAAGGGGTTTTTCGGGGTGCTGAACACGAATCTGAAGTCCGTTTTTCGATAAAACGCTTCCTTCACGGTTATTTTCTTGCTCAAAAATTAACTCTGTTTAATCGCTTTCAAACCTACTCTCTAAGGGGTTTTTCGGGGTGCTGAACACGAATCTGAAGTCCGTTTTTCGATAAAACGCTCTTTTCGATAAAACGCTTCCTTCATGGTTATTTACGCGTTTTTTCATCAAAATTGCTCAAAAATTAACTCTGTTTAAA
>JAVIWC010004781.1:0-54563 GCA_031894815.1 Creontiades dilutus
CATTATCCACGTTCCTGACCGCACTCCTACCCTCACGCATAACCGTGATTAAACTGACACTCTTGAACTTCAGTTGAAGCGCGCTTAACTCCAAGCAGAATTGACATTTACACACACACTTTTGAGTCGAGACTTGAGCGTGCCGCTCAGTCGTTTACTCAAGAGCGTAGGTGCGAAAGGGGCTAATGTTTTGGTCCGGACTTATCAACAATCTCATACCCTCTCAGAAAATTACCACACAAAAACCAACGATTTCATTGGACATCATCTTATGAGTCATCATTCTCTTCACTCAAAGAGGAAATCTGTTGTGACCGTGCCCTTGTTCCCTATGATCCTGCCTTGCCTCTAGTTCTAACATCAGATGCCAGCCCTGTAGGGATTGCTGCAATTTTAAGACATATTTTGGATGGATGTGAACGACCTGTCGCATACGCTTCAAGATCATCATCAAGCTCAGAGCAAAATTATAGCCAGCTCGATCGAGAGGCATTAGCCACAGTATTTGCTGTCAGTCGTTCTTACAATTACATCTATGGCCGCAATTTTATACTTGTCACGGACAATCAACCTCTGTCACGGATTTTTGGACACAATCGTACCTTGCCTCAAATGACCTCTGCTAGATTCACGATACGCGTCAATTCTTTCAGGCTTTATGTACAATTTTAAATTTAAAAGGGGCATGGAAAATAATAACAATGACTGTCTCTCACGAGCTCCTACTGTTCAAAATACAATCAGATCTGATATTTGCATCAACGACGAACTTAATAAGATTTATGCCGATACGATTTTCAAAATTTCAGGGATCACCATTCTGAAACTTTTGCGAATGCCATGGCAGCAGACCCTGAATTACAAAAAGTGATAATGACTATACTTTCTAATCTCGAAGGTACTCCGTTTGCTATTCAAGATGGCATATTATTTCGCTTAGACAGAGTTGTCATTCCTGAATACTTCAGAAGTGCAATGCTTTCCGAACTTCATGCCACTCATGTTGGAATTTCCAAAATGAAGCAATTGGCTCGCAAATACTTCTACTGGGAACGTATTGATCATGACATCGAAAATTTAGTGAAGAGCTGCAAGACATGTGCTCTTTCTCGCAAGAACCTGCCGCTAGTTTCCGTTCATCCCTGGGATGAACCATCTGCTAATTGGGAGGGTATACATGTAGACTAAGCCGGCCCCGTTGGAGGACATAATTTTCTCGTGTGCATTGACGCAAAGTCAAAATGGCCTGAAATTCGAGTGCTTAGAGACGCACCATCTTCTGACTTGACCATACTCGACTTTTAAATGATGTATTTGCTTCTCATGGATATCCTATTGTGCTTGTTTCAGACAATGCCTCAATTTTCACGAGCACTGAATTTGCCTCATTCACCTTTAAAAAATTAGATCATGGTCGATCAAAGTGAGCAACCTCATACAGCTGGAGCGCTGGAATGATGAATTCAGAGTACTTGTTGGAAAGTACCCTCGCACTGCTGATGAACTGAGCAATGAAGTTGATATAGCAGGCTTTGAGCAAGAAGTGAGCGACAGATTAATTGAGCAATTGTCTGACTGGATTACCAAGCTGTCCCTAGCAGCTCCTGATGGTTCAACTACTGAAAGCATGCAGTCAGATCAGAATCAACGTGTAGAGCATACTACATTTGAAGCAGTCAAGTTCATGCAAATGTTGCTACCTACGGTCCCTGTGTTCAACGGTCAAATTAAATTCCTAGCTATGGACGAGATTGATACCAATGATTTGGCCTCGTTCCTTTTGTTTGAAGTGTTGTTTTCAAAGATAGATCCTACCCTTGCTGAGAAGCTTAACAGCAGGCCAATGGAAGGTCAGGATGAAGTCCCAACGGCTAAGGGCTTGATTGAATTTATTGAAGGAGAACTGAATTTAGTCCACATCCAACACATTAGATCAGTCTTTGTGAGGACGTCAGCACCCCAATATTTAAATCAGCGACGTAGCTCTGGTGGAATGCTAATGTAAGCCTCCCCAATTCAAAGTTTAAGTGCCACTTTTGCTCAGGAGGACATTTTTTGTATCACTTTCGTGATTTGAAGAGCATTCCTAGGCAGCACAAAATTGATTTTGTTCGAGAAGCCAGAATTTGCTAAAATTGTTTTTCATTCCGTCATCAACTTGAAGATTGTTGTTTGGAAAGAAGATGCCACTGACCAGGACGTCATCATCCCATGATTCATCAAGAGCTGGAGAAACTATCTGATGTACAGAAGGTATCAGGAAATGGACCCTGGTCTAATTCCTCACCAAGATCACCGCGGTCCCATTCTGACATTAGGTCTAGCTCCAAAGACCACCAATGGGAGTTTTCTGATTCAGGGGATACCAGGCCCTCCACTGTTCCTAGCTCTGCCACTCCTCACATTTGTTTGGATTGAGGTAAGGTGACCAGCAGTTTCCCCAATTTATTTAGATCTAACAATGCCAATCACACTATATAAAGATGAACATATCAGAGTATATCCGCTTTTCAGGGGGTGGTAACGCTGGACGGGTGGAATTCACCCCCCCCCGCTCCGGCGGAGCGTCTACCAGGGCAACCAACCTGCTTCCGCCCCAGTGAAGGAAAGAGGGCCCAGCGGGGGGAAGTGTCTCCTAGGGCAAGCAACGTGGTCCCCTCCTGCAGGATTTGGGATATACGATTTTTTGACTTTGCATATTGTTATTATACTCCCTCATTGTGTTATTCACCTATTTCTTTTTAACCTGCGTAGCAGGGCCATTAAACTAGTTGTATCATAACATTACAAAGCTCATTAGGTGCTGCTGGTCCTCATACAAATAATTCCCCGTCTCAGTTCAGATAAATTCTTATGTTGTCTCCACCCAATATTGTACCCCTAGCTCTGATGATATATGTCATAATAAATCCGATCCCATAGGTAGGATGTATAAATGTGCAGTAGCTCGGCGCTAATAATAATGTGTGTATATTAGTGCCTAGGACCAGCATGGACGAGGTCCACCGCCTGCAGAAACCTTTTGGTGTAATACCAAGGGCAGTTGGATTGCACCCTCATTGCACTACATCTGGTTAGTTCTAAGTTATCTTGTAACAGTTTAGCCTGCTCTTGTAATTTAGCCTGCGCTTGCTGTGCTACTGTACACCCTCTATAGTTAGCTGGATGTTCTACTCCACAGTTAACACACGTTGGCTTGACTTGTTCTTGTTTGGTACAATTATCGGTACTATCACAGAGTACCAGATATAATACAGAGATGAAAGCGAGGGCGAGGGGTACCAGCCAGTGGGGAGGGGTCAACTGGTGGTGAGCTCTAGCGTAAAGACACAACCACCAATGGGCGGGAAATTTGAATCTACTGTCGCAACGAATGGCGGGAAATTCGAATCCTTATCATTACCTCGATTTCTTATCATCCCGCCTTCTTTCAAACAAACTGTCCTCGCCCCTTACCCGTCTCAGCCACTTCAAAAAACTTACGAGTTGGCTTTCATTTCAAGATATCTTTGAAAAAAGAAAGAAAAAAAAGCCGAATCATAAGTTTCCAGTTATGACGAAGTTGGGTAAGAAACAAGTAAAGGCTGTTTAAAAAAGAAGGGGAACTATTTTAAATAATTTATTGTTTAGTACAAGAATCGTGAAGAAATTGAACCTCTAATACAAAATTCACAATCACATGCGATGCAGGGATGTCAAAGTAAATAATTACGAAGAATAATGATTTAGTATGTAGTTTACTTGAAGAACATGATTATTATAATTAAAATAATGACAAAAATCAAGAAATAAATTACAAACGTCAATAGCTATAATTTCGTTCGAAATTTCCAATAAAAGCGAAAAAATCCAAGTTATTTATTAGTAAGTGATTGAGGTGATTGCGAAAAGAAATGATTTTGTTCTTGTCAGTCATAAGTAGTAAGATAATGGGGCTGGCATTTATGAGAACAAGTATATTAAAGAAGTAACAGATTAACTTAAAAAGGTATATAAATATGAACATGATAATCTCGTACATGCGACAAATTTGAAAAAAATCAGTGTTGAGCACCCTATGTAACAAAAGATAACTCGCAGAACAACAGATGTATAACTATGAATGAAAATTCAATCAATGAATGTTTGAAATGAAACAGTTACCTCAACAGATGTATCATTTTGAATGGAAATTCAACCTGATCAAGGACAGCATAGCTTCCATAAATCCTCTATTCGTTAGAATCGAAACAGTTGGTTCTAAGCGACAATCAAAATTAATTACAGACGAAAGGCGTGATTGGGAAACAATGATTCTGTGATAATCAGCAAGTAGATAATGGGGCTGACATTTAAAAGAATTATAAGAAGTAATTTGCATAACAGCAATGGAAAGAAAGTTTTCCATGTCAGCTTCGTTGTCACAGTTTTTGCGTACAAAATTTTGGATTGACCCCAGCGATAAGACATATTTATATCAACTCAGGTGTTGAGCACTCTTACCCGATGAAAAGAATAATATAAATCGCAGTGTCACTTAGAAATTTCCAGTCCGATACACCGGATTTGCCAAGCCTACGCGTTTACGCCGTTCCGTTGTCAGGAATGCATTTGGCGCTAAATGACGAGCCCACAAATACAGGTGTCGGCGAGGGGTCCCTGGGTTTAGGCCAGCCAACTCTTTCCACAGTCGATGCCTGCAACTACAAACATCAGCATTACATAAAATCATTCATTTTACCCCATCAATTGATAAGTGCTGATCATCAGAGTGAGTTTCAATGGAAAGGTATGTAGGTATGACAGCAATATGAAATAATCATTATTCCGCCTCACCTAGAATCCTGTGGAAATCGAAACAATGCCACACCCGAGTCAGAGCTGACGAAGCATCCCTCCGCCGAACAGTATTTACTTGGCTGGAAATCAATAGGCATAACAATTAGTTCATCTTATTGGTTTGATTTACAGTGTAAGAAGGTAGGTACTCAATAACTAATAATAAATCTTTGAACCGTACAACAATCCCCAACACCCCGGTAACACCAAACAACAACAAGCATTTACCTAATAAGTAAATAAGTGTATACACTTACCATGTTTATAACAGGCACTCGATAAACTTGAAAGTTTACTCAAAACTTGTCGGCGTGAATTCAGAAGAGAACAAGTAAGAGAAGAGAGAATCGAAGTTTCGAACACAGAATTTCGGTTTCGAAGAAAACGGTTAATGAAAATGGCAGCCGGTTAGAGAAAAATGGCGACTCAGTTGAGCCGGTGCCATTTCGATCACAGAGTAACAGAACAGTTACCAGAAATACATCAGATCAATCAATATCACATTATGAATCACATATATAATAAATCAGTAGGCCGATATCATATAAAAACTTGATCCCCAGGAGAAAAATGCAAGATTGCTTCCTCGGATTTACCGCACTCTACGAAAAAGCCCCAAAAACTGCTCCACCCTCCCCCCGTCTATGTACACTTCCCTAGTTTTTTCCCCTGAGTTTCAAGGCCCTGGGTACTATGTTGTCCCGCACATTTAACACATCTTGGGGTTCTACCACAGTAGAGGGAAAAGGATAGTTCTGGGCTAGAAGCTAATGGTGATAACCTGACACACTGAGCATTGGAAGGTAACAGTCATGTAACCTTCCTCCAGACCTGGAGTAGAGGAAAAGAGGGGTTCAAACATCGCCAGAAGTCACTTCGAACGGGGAAATTAAAAATATTCCGCCGGGACTGGGAATGGAATCAGGGACGTCTCGCTTTCGAGTAGAATGCGGTATCCACTACATCACGAGTCATTGTATACCCACTATTTCCTAAACCTAAAATTACCAGAAAAGAGTAAAAATATGTGAAAAAATACATCAAACGAATGCTATACATACAACTTATACAGAGTCCCAGTGCTGGCACCAGAGTGTTCTAGCGTTAATAGGTTTATTTTTTACATCTTGTGGACCCCCACGGGTCCGCGGACCACCATTTGGAAACCGCTGATATAGAAATTATTAGGTGAGTCGTAATTTGGTCGGAGGTAGAAAATAATTTCGTCGGTATCATGTAGAGGTGAGGAAGGGTCACGCTTATATGTTCCACATCCTGACAGAGTGACATCCTTTACTCTACCTATGATTCATCACTATTGACTCTTTAGAATGTGGGTGAATGTTATTACGAGTGTCATCTCACAAAATCAAGTAAAGCATCGTGTACTCCCTTAATTTCCAAGTTGATGTAGGCCCCCGGCCCCTAATTCAGCCCCCAAAGGGGACCAACCAGGAGGCGGACGGGAGAGCGCCCACCCCCCAAGCACCCCCTCATTCCTGGAGCGGGACCAGGCGGGGAGGAATGGCGGGGCAACCCCCTGTGTGACGGATTCGTTCCCCCTCTCAGGAGGCGCCTCCTGAGACGAATGGGGGAAGGACTAGGAGAGGGGAGGCCTTCACACCTAAGACAAGACACTAGATACACAACTCCTCCGCCCACCTTTCCACCGAACGAGCAGCTACCAGAAGCGCCCACTCGCCCTCTACCTCGCTTCCTTTCTCATTACTGATAACAGCTCTGTATTTTTTCTATTGTGATTCGTTTTCGCTGTAATAATTCGAACTTGATTTTTATAGTGCAATTATTTTCATTGAGGTGTAACGTAGATTTTTCAGTTATTTTTCTGTTACGTATATCAGTATTTGTTCCTTTATTTCGTTAAAATAAAAGCTATCTTCCATAATATCATAAATTATCTAAGTCGCTATCTACTCGTTCCCTGATTTTGTTGAAATAAAACTAGGTGTTTTTCTTAGTACCATAAGTTACCTAAGTCGGTATTCTTTCGTTTATTTTGTCAAAATAAAACTATCTTTCGTATAATAGGTTATCCACTACTCGTTCCCTTATTATTGTAATTTCAAGTTTATATGATATATGCATCATTTACCACGATGACTCAAGTTGTTTTCAAGAAACAAATTTCGTTCTTATGCCAAAAAACCCGTCTGAGCAAAAGAAAGGATGAGTTTTGGCCCAATCGAAAAATAATTACGATTACTCCAAATTAAAAATTTCGTTTTTCAAAAACCTCTCTTTCTTTAGCATCCTCAACGCAATTATAACACGTTTTAAGGCGGCTGTCCAGCACCCAGTGTTCTAAATTATTAATAAATTTGAATGGTTCCAGAACTTGACGGTGTTTTTTTATTATTATTATTATTATTTTTTTTTTTTTGCTCTGTGACAGGTGTTTGAAAAAATCTTTTCATCAGTCAGTTGCGAACCTACATCTTTCTTGAGTTGGGAGAATACAAAGACGAAAGCGGTTCTTAAACTTTAATAATAATTGACAGATAAATTGAACTAGGTAGAGTGCGATCGGTCGGATGGAAACAATAACAAGATAACGATGGCGAAAGGAGGAGGACTGTTATCACTTGAATACTTGGTCAGTTGATCGGTAGGCTGCGCTAGCTACCACCATTCTGTTGCATAAGGTGGGGGGAGGAGTTGTGTTACTAGTGTCATGTACACCTAAGCCCCTCCAACCAGCTCTCACCAGCCAGTCATTTCTTCGCTCTCTTGTGGTCAACATCTCTCTCTAAGTCTGTGTGTGAAGGCAGAGTTCTTACCAGTTGTGTTAGTTTTCATCCGTTCGTAGTAACAACCCCCTTAGCTCGCATATCCGCGCTGCGCTACCCCCTTTGGTTCTCTGTTACAGATAGAGCTTGTCTTTGGCACGCTCCCTGGCCTACTGTCAGCTGCGCCATGCTAACCCCTGGCGTACCTTCAGCTTGGTTCCTGGCGCTCTTTGCAACCCGCGCCATGCCAGCTTCAGCTCAAGTCCAGCGTAGCTCCTGCGCATCTCCAACACGCGCCACGCCCTCCAGAAGCACCAGCTCATCACCGACTGAGCCACGCTATCTCCGGCTCGATCCCAGCTTGGCTCACAGCTCGTCACCAACCGAGCCACGCTACCTCTGGCTAGATCCCAGCTCAGCTCACAGCTCATCACCAACTGAGCCACGCTACCTCCGGCTCAATCCCAGCTCGGCTAGACTTCAGCTCAACCCCAGCTCGGCTAGACTTCAGCTCAACCCCAGCTTGGCGCAGCTTCAGCTCAATACACAGCAGCTCCTTGGACATTGTTAGGCTTGTACACCCCATCACATTAAGGTAGTGTCAATTCAACTTACCATTACCCCTGCTGCAATTAGGAATTGTAATATTTCAACCCCCTCAGGGTGCGCACCATTCAGGTAATGCATTGTAGTAATTTTCCCTTGCCGCCTCACGGGTATCTGGCGTTGAAGCCCATATATTTATCAGCCTTTAGTTATTATACAGTAATTATCTGTTCGGAGTGGTATTAGGGAAGGTAGATTTTAGGATTAAGTCGACACGAGGTTTCCAGAACGAATGAATAATATTTTATTGAGTAACTATGTATGTTCAATTAACTTGTTTGGGACTTCATTATAATGTTGGGAGTTGAAATAATAATGTAAATAAAAACAATAACAAATAAGTAGTCCCCACAGCTATTCCCCCTCCAGCGAAGCGTTGGGAATTATCGACTCCAGGAAACGATTTGGAAACCTAACAGTTCGACCAGAGCGAGTCTTTGATGTCAAGGGTGTCTTGTTCGATGTCTTGCTTGTAGTCGTAGTATCTGATGTATGCTTGAACTCATCATCTTTAAGCGTGTCTGCGAGTATGTATGCTGGCTTCAGTCTGTCGATGGATATGTTAACGGCTTCACCTTTTATGTCTATTTTGTAAAATTTAGGAGTGCGTTCCAAGACTCTGTAAGTGCCTTCGTAAGGCTTGGCAAGTGAGGGTTTGAGTCTATCGACTCTCACAAACACATGCTGTGCCTCCTGCAAGTCCTTATGTACAAATACGGTCCTTCTGTTTTTGTGGACTGTGTTTACAGGCCTCAACTCCTGCATTTTCTTCCGCAGCTGCTTTAGCAAAATTTTCTGCATTTATTGGGGAATCATTGCTGTCTTGAAGGAAGTCTCTATAATGGTGGGGACCAACTCCACTAGGCGCGTCAGCTGACAGTTGCTAACGTGACGCTTTTGTTAACACTGACGTGGCCTACGATTATTTAATAGTTCATTCTCTAGTTCTTTCGGTTTGAGTTTTCCGTTTCTAATCGCGCCAAATTTTCCTTTAAAGTTTACATTTAATATACCTTGTTTCGAATAATAAATACTCAAAAATAGGAATCACGTTCGTTCTTCCTTTATAACTGGTGACCCCGATTAAACAAATTCGTTAGGAAGTGATCGTGTTCCCACTCGGTATTTTCGCGAATTCGTGTCGTGTCTTCCGTCCCGCTTACTCGTCCGTTCACTCTCATGGCGACTCCGAAGATTCCCTCGGGTGACGATGACACCTATGACGAACAGCAAGTCGCGCGCGTTTCAATTAAAATTCCCCCGTTG
This sequence comes from Creontiades dilutus, assembly GCA_031894815.1. NCBI lineage: Eukaryota > Metazoa > Arthropoda > Insecta > Hemiptera > Miridae > Creontiades > Creontiades dilutus. The sequence goes on from JAVIWC010004781.1 coordinate 9,438, forward strand.
TGGCGCCGAAATGTTAAGATCTGGCGTATGCAAGTTGACGCCCAGTTTGCGAACTCCCCAGTGACCGCGGAAATGACGAAGTTCAACCACGTTTTAGCTTCGCTGGATAGCGACGTCGCAGAGCTCATATCCGACTTCCTCTTTAAGCCACGCTCTTCGACTCCGTACTCCGACCTGATGACTCGCCTCGAAACGGAATTCGCGATTTCGGACGGTTGTAAAGTCAACAGGCTCCTCACAGAATTGGACCTTGGGGACAGGAAGCCCTCCCAGCTCCTTCGAGAGATGCGCATGCTTGCGGGAAACCAAGTCCGGGACGACTTCCTCAAGACCATGTTTTTGCAGCGACTCCCCGTACATATTCGCTCGATTCTCGCAGCGTCCGCGGAACCCCTCGACAACTTGGCGGTGATGGCCGATAGGGTATTTGAATTGTCTCCTCCATCACCCCAGCTTCAAGCAGTCAGCGGACCAGACATGTCGGGAGACCGTCTCAGCCGACTAGAGACCCACATCGCTCAGCTAACCGCTTCCGTCGCCGCTCTCCAGGTCCCCCTACAGGCCAGAGCCAGACGAGACTCTCAGAGCTCCCGCCCTAGATCAAACACCCCAAGCGGTACTCAATCCAACGTCTGTCGCTTCCACCGTCGGTACGGTGTCAACGCGAGAAGATGCCTTCTCCCGTGCGCGTTTCGAACCCCGAATACCGACGCGTCGGCGGAAAACTAGCCGCCCCCTCCCTCAATGCGGCCACAGGGAGGTCGGGCGTGCAAACATCGAGCCGCTTGTTTGTCCACGACCGCCGTACGAACGTGAGGTTCCTCATTGACACTGGCGCAGATATTTCCGTCGTTCCTCCTTCGTCCTCCGACCGACGGCGACCGTTTGAACGAGCTCTTTTTGCAGCTAACGGATCGCGGATTGCAACCTACGGCGAACGACTCCTCCCACTCGATCTCGGCCTACGACGGCAGTTCCGATGGGCCTTCACCATCGCAGATGTTCGTCATCCCATCATCGGCGCTGATTTCCTTGCGGAATTCGGCCTACTCATCGACGTCAAGAACAAACTTATTGACACTACGACCAGCCTCTGGAAGCCAGCGTCGTTAACTTCAGCCCCGGGGCACACTTCGATCTATTTGGTGGATCCAAACCATCAGTACGCCGAGCTGCTCCGTGCCTTCCCAAAGCTTCTGCACGGAAACCCGGCCGTCTGTGCTCCCAGCAGCGACTTTGAACATGTCATTGAGACGAAGGGACCCCCAGTTTCGGCTAGGCCGCGCCGCCTCCCGCCAGACAAACTGGCCCAAGCAAAACTGGAGTTCCAACACATGGTCGACCTGGGCATCTGCCGCCCCTCCAAGAGTGCTTGGGCAAGCCCCTTACACATGGTTAAAAAAAAGGACGGCTCTTGGAGACCCTGTGGGGACTACAGGAACCTCAACGCGGTTACAGTACCTGATAAGTACCCAATCCCCAATCTTCAAGACTTCAACGCACAGCTCACTGGACGGACCGTGTTCTCAAAAGTTGATTTGGTTCGTGCATACCATCACGTGAAAGTGGCTGAAGAGGACATCCCCAAGACGGCCGTAATTACCCCGTTTGGGCTGTTTGAGTTTGTCTGTATGCCATTTGGGTTGAAAAATGCGGCACAATCGTTCCAGAGATTTATTCACACAATTCTCCGCGACCTCAACTTTGCGTACGTCTACTTGGACGATATCTTGATCGCATCCAAGTCCGCAGAGGAACACAAGCGTCATCTGCAGCAACTTTTCGAGCGTCTCAACTCCCACGGAGTATGCATCAACGTCGCAAAGTGCATTTTTGGTGTACCCGAAGTTTCGTTTCTCGGCTTTCTCGTGAACGCAAAGGGCATCAAACCACTGCCGGAGCGCGTTGCAGTTATCTCCGATTTCCCGCAGCCTAAAACCATCGAAGAGCTACGGCGATTCCTCGGCCTCACTAACTTCTACAGGCGAGCCATTCCTCATGCAGCCGTGCTTCAACAGCCACTTTTCGATCTGTGCCAGGACTGCAAAAAACGAGACCGACGCCCGGTGAAGTGGACAGCTGAATCGGAACAAGCGTTTGAGAAAGTCAAGGTTGCCCTAGCGGACGCCACCCTCCTAGCTCATCCAGACTGCAGCCTTCCATTAGTTTTGATGGTTGACGCGTCGGACTTTGCAGTGGGAGCCGCACTTCATCAACTTCGAGAAAGCTCGGCCGAGCCACTCGGATTTTTTTCTAAGAAATTGAACCCCGCTCAACAGAATTACAGCACCTATGACCGGGAGCTGCTGGCAGCCTATGAGGGAGTGAAACACTTCCGTTATATGCTCGAAGGTCGCCAGTTCGCAATTTTCACTGATCACAAGCCACTCTCGTACGCCTTTGCGCAGAGCCCAGACAAGGCGTCGCCTCGGCAGCTACGTCACCTCGACTTTATTAGCCAATTCACGACGGACATTCGGTACGCGCCCGGCTCTACTAATATACCCGCAGATACGTGTTCGCGAATTTCGGCTTTGTCGTTACCGCCCCTCTCCCTCCAGCACATCGCAGAAGAGCAGGCCACCTGCGGCGAACTGCAACAACTCAAGACCTCTGCAAACGCAAAATTAGTGCTTAAGGATATGACTCTGGATGACGGTGTAGTGCTTGCTTGCGACACTTCAACGGGCCAACTTCGCCCGTTTGTTCCAGCTCGGTTCCGTCGGCAGGTTTTTGACGCATTGCACTCCCTTGCGCACCCCGGGATCAAGGCTTCTGTGAAACTTGTACAAGCCCGATATTGCTGGCCATCACTGAAAAGGGACGTCGCACTATGGGCCAAAACCTGCGTCCCTTGCCAGAGGACCAAGGTTGGACGACACACCACTAGTGCACTGGGCCACTACCCACCAGCTCCAGGTCGCTTCGCCCATATAAATGTGGATATCGTCGGTCCATTACCATGCTCACAGGGTTTCCGGTACCTCTTAACTATCATCGACCGTTTTTCCCGTTGGCCAGAAGCCGTGCCCATGTCCGACATCACTGCGGAAACTGTCGCTCAAACCCTCATTTCGTCGTGGATCGCGCGTTTTGGTATCCCCCAACGCATCACCACCGACCGGGGCCGTCAGTTTGACTGCCGCCTCTTCTCACGCCTCGCCGATATGCTCGGAATTGACCACCTACGGACGACGGCGTACCACCCGGCCGCAAACGGAGCCGTCGAGCGGTGGCATCGGACGCTCAAGGCCTCTTTGAAAGCTCAGCTTACCGAAGACTGGGTCTCAACGCTTCCGTCCGTACTCCTGGGGCTACGTTCCTACCTGATCCCCGGCTGTGACAAAACCCCCGCCGAGCTGCTGTACGGTGAACCTGTACGCCTCCCAGCGGACCTATTCGAGCAGCCATCGACCGCCACAGATTTCCCCACGCTCGTTTCTAAACTACAGGAACATGTTTGCCGCCTCCGCCCGGTCCACTTCCACCACAAGACGCCCAAGTCGGTGTTCGTCCACCCTGAACTGTCCAAAACGTCCCACGTCTTTGTACGACACGATGCCATCCGCAAGCCGTTGCAGCCGACGTACGACGGACCATTCCGGGTTGTTTCGCGAACGGACAAGTTTTTTACGCTTGATATGCCACGAGGCGAGCAAAACATTTCTATCGACCGACTGAAGCCGGCCTTCCTCCTCAATGACTCCACCCTCGACCTTCCGACGACATCTACTCCACCCAACATCCAACCACCATCGCCAACAACATCGACTGATTCAGCACCCGCGACTGTGACCCGCAGCGGCAGGCGCGTTCGTTTCCCCGTCCGATACTGATGAACGCTGGGAGGGGAGTGCTGTGGGGACCAACTCCACTAGGCGCGTCAGCTGACAGTTGCTAACGTGACGCTTTTGTTAACACTGACGTGGCCTACGATTATTTAATAGTTCATTCTCTAGTTCTTTCGGTTTGAGTTTTCCGTTTCTAATCGCGCCAAATTTTCCTTTAAAGTTTACATTTAATATACCTTGTTTCGAATAATAAATACTCAAAAATAGGAATCACGTTCGTTCTTCCTTTATAATGCGTATGTTAGGGGTTTGTGATCTGTGTATATTGCGAAGTCACTTCCTTCCAAGAAGGGTTTGAAGTATTTCACTGCTGAATACATACTTAATAATTCACGATCATATGTGCTGTACTTCTTTTGTGCTTCAGTGAGTTTTTTGGAATAGAAACCAATAGGTTTCCACCCTTGTTCTTCGTACTGTTGAAGAACAGAACCCATAGCAAAGTCTGACGCATCTACTGCATTAACTAGGTCCTTTTTGCATTGTTCGAATTGTTTAATAGCTTCATCCGACCATTCTATTGGACTATTATCTTTTTTCGTGGTACCTTTCAAATAGTCGTTTAAAAGTAAAAATTATTCAAAATTATCAAAGACCGTCAAATATTCGTGAGCTTAGAAGATTCCTGGGAACTATAAATTTTTACAGAAGATTTATGAAAAATGCAGGGGAATGTCAGGCTCTTTTAACCACCTTAACATGTCCTCGCGCTAAATATAAAATAGGGTTATTCGTAGATGCGTCAGACTTTGCTATGGGTTCTGTTCTTCAACAGTACGAAGAACAAGGGTGGAAACCTATTGGTTTCTATTCCAAAAAACTCACTGAAGCACAAAAGAAGTACAGCACATATGATCGTGAATTATTAAGTATGTATTCAGCAGTGAAATACTTCAAACCCTTCTTGGAAGGAAGTGACTTCGCAATATACACAGATCACAAACCCCTAACATACGCATTTAAACAAAATAACGATAAAGCTTCCCCTCGACAACTAAGACATCTTCAATATATTTCACAGTTCACTACAGATATAAGACACATACCTGGAGTAGAAAATCAAGTAGCTGATCATCTTTCGAGAATTTCCGTCGACAATATTGAATCGCTAGACTACACAAAAATAGCTCAAGCGCAAAAAGAAGATGCGGAATTTCAATCGCTCCTCAATTCTACAACATCATTAAAATTTAAACAGTATCCCATTACAGCACAACAAACCCTCTGGTGTGATGTATCGACTAACACAATTAGACCTTACATTCCCAAAGAGTTAAGGTACACTGTGTTCCAAAATTACCATTCATTAGACCACTCAGGTATAAAAGCAACTGTTAAATTAATTTCTTCAAAGTTCATTTGGCCCAGTCTAAAAAAAGATATAGCCCACTGGTCAAGAACTTGCATCGCATGTCAGAAAAGCAAAATATCAAGACATGTTAAATCTCCAATAGAAGAATTCCCAAAACCTGATGAACGATTTGAGGCCATCCTCATTGACATAATTGGACCAATGCCTATCTCTGAAGGATACTTGTATTGTCTAACCATTATAGACAGGTTCTCGAGTTGGGTGGAGGTCATCCCACTAAAAAATATTGAAGCAGAAACAATCGCAAAAGAGTTTTTCAGCGGATGGATAGCTCGGTTCGGCATCCCTTGCCGGATTCATTGTGATCAAGGACGTCAATTTGAATCCCAGTTATTCCATTCACTTGCTAAAATTTGTGGAATCAACATTCAACGCACGACAGCCTACCATCCACAGTCAAATGGGAAAATAGAACGGTTCCATAGAACTCTGAAGGCAGCTATCCGAGCACATGGTAATACCAAATGGACCGAAACGCTTCCGGCCATACTGCTAGGTATAAGAAGTTCAATGAAGCTAGATGCTCAAACTTCTTTGGCAGAAATGGTATATGGAACACCTCTAAGACTACCTTCCGACTTCCTTCAAGACAGCAATGATTCCCCAATAAATGCAGAAAATTTTGTAAAGCAGCTGCGGAAGAAAATGCAGGAGTTGAGGCCTGTAAACACAGTCCACAAAAACAGAAGGACCGTATTTGTACATAAGGACTTGCAGGAGGCACAGCATGTGTTTGTGAGAGTCGATAGACTCAAACCCTCACTTGCCAAGCCTTACGAAGGCCCTTACAGAGTCTTGGAACGCACTCCTAAATTTTACAAAATAGACATAAAAGGTGAAGCCGTTAACATATCCATCGACAGACTGAAGCCAGCATACATACTCGCAGACACGCTTACAGATGATGAGTTCAAGCATACATCAGATACTACGACTACAAGCAAGACATTGAACACGACACCCTCGACATCAAAGACTCGCTCTGGTCGAACTGTTAGGTTTCCAAATCGTTTCCTGGAGTCGATAATTCCCAACACTTCGATGGAGGGGGAATAGCTGTGGAGACTACTTATTTGTTATTGTTTTTATTTACATTATTATTTCAACTCCCAACATTATAATGAAGTCCCAAACAAGTCAATTGAACATACATAGTTACTCAATAAAATATTATTCATTCGTTCTGGAAACCTCGTGTCGACTTAATCCTAAAATAATATATTAATTTATCGGTTCTTGATACCGATAACTTAATCAACCTTCCCTAATACCACTATCTTGTGTGAATCTACTAATTTGATTTCTTATTACTCGACTTTTGTGCATGTTTTATTGGGTCTTGATTATTTCTCTACCTATTCCCTGCAGAGTAAGAATGGATCAGGTTGTTGTTTAAGTCCCTTCAGGAGTCGAGGACCCTTCAGGTCACTAACCTTTTACGATACGTTTTTGCTTAAGGCTCATAAAGCCTCTAGTTCAATTGTACGAGAACTTAACAATAGGGGCTTACAAAATTGGTGGCAAACGGTGGGATATTTTTGCATGGTACGCTGTGCACTGACCCTGCATAAACTAGTAAACAACCTATTAAGATCCAGCTGCAGGGGATTAGAGCGGAGCGCTCAGGTAGAGAAATCATTGTAGGTAGGTCGCTTGTGAGCCTGATGGCAATGAACCGCACAGCCATGGTTAATAGCGATAGGTACTAATGCACTCATGAGATAGATGGAGAGATTGTTAAAATCGTATAATGATATTGCCGAACGTAGTTGCGCGTTGGAGGAGGAGGGCCCACAAGGGGGGCACGGTTGTGCCTTAGTCTATGTTTTCAGAAATCGAAAATTGGGATCCGGATGAGTCGGATGCAATTACAGTGGCTGCCTTTTTTCAACTTTTCAAAGATGTCGCGTACGAGTTGTCGCAGCAGAAGAAACTTAGGTTATTAAGGGCAAAAGCGAAGGGAACTGCAAAACAATTCCTCATTGGCCACGCATTGAATCACGAAGGCCTGCACCCCTAAGACGAAGCGGAGAAGGCGATGCTCTCCTGGTTTGAGAAGGAAAACCCAGCAAAAGCAGCGCTCCTGTGGAGCGCCAAGGAACAACCCGTGGAAACATTGAGACATTTTGCGACCGATCAAAGTGTGGAAGGAGCTTTTGGTTCACCGCCGCCGGAAGAGGGAAGCATGGAACTAGTCCAGAGGAATATTGACGCGGGACAGGTGCCAATGGTTAAGTATAACCATATCTGTCCCATGCACATCCCGGTCACATTGAATGGGGAACACAGGGACTTGATATTGGATACTGGCGCTGCGGTGTCGTTTCACGACCAGTAGTGGGAACCCCGTTAAAGCCAACTACCACGGTCTCTTGGGGAGCGGATGGACAACAATTTGATGACGACAAGGAAACTCCGAGCGCCACATCTGACGGCCCATCCCCCTCGCCACCTCCAGCTCCCCGCATAGGATCAATCATGGCAACATCCAGTCTCGCCCACATGGAGATTGATGAAGCGGCCTTCCCAATAGAGCGTTGGGAAGAAGAGACCCCTGACACCAAACCTGGAATAGCAACCAAGTTGGAGCACTTGGAACCCCGCGAATAGGAACAGGTCACTCAGGTACTTGATCGATTCCGACAGGCGGGATGCCGCTTACCCATCAAGCATTACGTCGACACAGGGAACAAACTATGCGTCCTGAGGTCGAGCGTCAACTGCAGGAGTTGCTGAATGAGGGAGTCATCGTGCCATCTGCTAGCCCATGGTCCACCCCTGTGGTGTTAGTAAAAAAGAAAATCCCCCCGCAAGAACCTCAAAAATGGCGGATGTGCATTGACTATAGGGGACATAATAAGTTGACTAAGGCAGACGCATGCCCCCTCCCCGATTTTCAGGAAACAATTGTTTTATTGGGAAAATGCCGGTACTTTACAAAAATTGATTTGGTATCAGGATACCACCAAATACCGATGCTCCCCCTATCAGCGGAGAAAACCGCGTTCACGGTGCTGGGAGGGCCTACAAGTACTGGCATATGGCGTTTGGGTTGAGGAACGCCCCGGCAACGTTTCAGCGCGCCATGAACAATGCCTTGGATTGGCTGACTGGTAAGGATTGTTTGGTGTATTTGGACGACATCATCATCTTCAATGCCCACATGAATAGCTTGACCCGATTCTTGGCTCGACTGGCTGCCGTTTGACTGCACGCCATTTTGGATAAATGTGGATTCCTGAAAAAGGAAACTAGCTACTTGGGGCATGTAATTACCCCGGAGGGAGTACACATGGAAACTGATAAGGTCGAAGCTGTGCGTGACTTCCCTATACCTAAGAATGTGAAACAGGTACAAGCTTTCCTGGGATTGGTGGGATTTTACCGCTGGTTTGTTCCCCGCTTCTTGGAGATTTCAGCCCCTCTTATGCAACTACTCAGAAAAGGGGTAGTTTTTGAATGGACCGCCTCGCACCAGACCGCGTTCGACGCGCTCAAAGCCGCCTTGATGTCGGATCAGGTGTTGATCTACTCGGACTTCATGCAGAACTTCATCCTCCCCACTGATGCGTTGCAGACAGCCCTAGGAGCTGTTCTGTCACAAGTGAAGGATGGGAATGAGCGGCTGGTGGCCTACGCAAGTCGGAAGCTGAACCTTGCGGAAACCCAATATTCAACTACTGGGAAGGAGCTTCTGGCAGTAAAACGGAGTAGGATAGAACGTTGTCTATATTTCCACGAAAGTAAAGAGTTACACTGTTAAATCGATTTCGACGGTTAGGTCATCATCAGTAACAAACATGAACTGAAAGTACATCACAGAAAGCATATCTTATATAGGATCGAGTGAGAGTCATTATAGAGAGGCGGAACCAAACAAGAAAGAACCCAATAATGGAGAAATATTTTGAGGGATGACATCATTTAAACATTTTCCTGACCTATCACTTTTGACAATTTCGAATTTTTCTAGCACATCCAACATACCTCCCTTTGGGCAAAAGTGAGGAAATTCTACATATTGCCTGTTTGTCAGATCAAAACTGAAACTATGATTGGATTCATTCAGATGACTTGCAAAGGCGGAATCACCCTTATTGTCCCTGAAATCCTTTTCATGCTCTTTTATTCGTTCCCTAAATTTCCTACCAGTTTGACCACAGTACTCAAGCCCACAAGAACATTTTAGTTTATAAACCCCACTTTTATCCTGAACGTTAATCTTATCCTTAACCGTACCCAAAGAAGATTTGAGATTATTTTTATTCTTAAACCCAACGTTGAAACCCCTGGACGACAGAATTTTACCGATTTTATCCGAAATTTTCCCATAATAAGGTATACTAATCCACTTTTTCTCTTCCAACTCAATTTCTCTCACTAAATTACACACCCCTTCCCTACTCTTTTTCCTAAGAACCTTATTCCAAATAGAATCAACAAGTTCTCCCCCATATCCATTACTTACGGCTATACTTTTAATAACAGATTTTTCTTTCAATAAATTTTGATCATTCATTGGTATGGACAGTGCCCTATTGATCATACTATGGAAGGCGGCATGTTTATGGACTAAAGGATGATTTGAAGTACTATGAATAGTTATATCACTGTAGGTATTTTTTCTATAAATGGAGAAATCATGCCTTTTGTTAATTAATGAGATAGACAAATCAAGAAAATTTAACTTATTTCCGCCCAATTCAAGGGTAAATTTGATGAAAGGATCCAAATTGTTGATTTTTTCCAGAAAAGAATTTAGTTGTCTCTCGGTTCCTGTCCATAAAATAATTATGTCGTCTACGTATCTATACCAATACAAAAGGTTACTGGATTTATATTTTCGAAAGATTTGTTTCTCAAGATGATCCATGTAAATATCTGCAAGCAAAGGAGATAGCGGAGAACCCATCGCTACCCCAGGTTGAGTATAGTATTGACCCTCAAATAGAAAATAATTCTGATCCATACAAACAGACATCAACGAACAGAGTTCATTCTTTTCAAAAACATCGAGATTAGAATCATGGATAAGCCCATTAACCACATCTTTGCACTTAGCGACATCAATATTGGTAAATAGGCTCACCACATCAAAAGAAACAAGTTTGGCATTTGGAGGTGCTTGAATATCTTTAATTTTTGAAACCAAATCTAGTGAATTTTTAACAGTATTCTGGGGCCGAAAGTTGAGTCTATTTCTGAGCAACGTATTTAGTTTTTTAGCCAATTTGTAAGCTGGGGCACCAATATAAGAAACAACTGGTCTCATTGGTATTCCTGCTTTATGAATTTTGGGGAGACAAGATAACCTAGGCGCATGTGGGTTCATTTCTACAAGGCTTGGTTTGTACATTCCTTTGAGAATATTTTCGGATTTGACAACTTCTTTTCGAATTACTTTTTGATAATTATCAGTTGGATCCGATTTGAGAACATTGCAGTTATTATCGTTCAAGAATTTAAGAGTTTTTTCAATGTAGTCTTGTTTCTTCAAAATGACAGTTGTATTTCCTTTATCTGCTTTAAGAGCTACAATCTTCTTATCATTGAACTTTTTCTTCAAATCCGCTGCCAGTCGTTCCTCTTGTCCGGGTGGAATCTTGATTGTCTTCTGCATCTCTTCGGCACATAGGGCCTTCGTCACGTAAGGACCGTTGGAAGCTTCAATGGAGAAAGCTAGGTCCCGAGACGATAGGATCCCCAGAGAGATGACCGGATTGTGCTTGAGCCCTTTTTCAAGAAGTGACACTTCTGCTGGCGAAAATGTAACACCTGATAAGTTCTCTACTTTCTTGAAAAAGGCAGGCGAAGACGATGGTTGCGATCCAACCTGGGATGTTGGCTTCTGGGTTTTCTGAAGTTGTTCAAGCTTCCGAAGAAGATTTGTCTTCTTCTTTGTACCCTTCTGCCAGGCAACTTCGATGGCATGTTGATCGATGACCTCCCATTCACGGTAGTCATAGCGGGAAGACAGCTCTTGAAAGATATAATACATCTTTTCCCGGGCTAAATCCCGAACACTATACCAGCGGCGGAGCTCACTTCTGACAAGCTTGATTTGAGCCTCCTTAATTATCCTATTTGCAGCATCAGAAGGATGCTTGCACTGTATATGGACGTAATTTGGAATAAGACGCTTCGTAATGCACTGCTGATTGAACCAAATGTTCCTTTCAGCGATGGTTATACGTACCTTCAGTTTGATGTACCAACTCGCGACTTTGGGTACGGTTAAGGATAAATTAACGTTCAGGATAAAAGTGGGGTTTATAAACTAAAATGTTCTTGTGGGCTTGAGTACTGTGGTCAAACTGGTAGGAAATTTAGGGAACGAATAAAAGAGCATGAAAAAGATTTCAGGGACAATAAGGGTGATTCCGCCTTTGCAAGTCATCTGAATGAATCCAATCATAGTTTCAGTTTTGATCTGACAAACAGGCAATATGTAGAATTTCCTCACTTTTGCCCAAAGGGAGGTATGTTGGATGTGCTAGAAAAATTCGAAATTGTCAAAAGTGATAGGTCAGGAAAATGTTTAAATGATGTCATTCCTCAAAATATTTCTCCATTATTGGGTTCTTTCTTGTTTGCTTCCGCCTCTCTACAATGATACTGTTTGTGCCCCTTTCACTTTGTAAGCCTTGAGTGGCATTGGTTGGTCCTCCCCGCCCCCGATCTTATATAAGATATGCTTTCTGTGATGTACTTTCAGTTCATGTTTGTTACTGATGATGACCTAACCGTCGAAATCGATTTAACAGTGTAACTCTTTACTTTCGTGGAAATATAGACAACGTTCTATCCTACTCCGTTTTACTGCCAGAAGCTCCTTCCCAGTAGTTGAATATTGGGTTTCCGCAAGGTTCAGCTTCCGACTTGCGTAGGCCACCAGCCGCTCATTCCCATCCTTCACTTGTGACAGAACAGCTCCTAGGGCTGTCTGCAACGCATCAGTGGGGAGGATGAAGTTCTGCATGAAGTCCGAGTAGATCAACACCTGATCCGACATCAAGGCGGCTTTGAGCGCGTCGAACGCGGTCTGGTGCGAGGCGGTCCATTCAAAAACTACCCCTTTTCTGAGTAGTTGCATAAGAGGGGCTGAAATCTCCAAGAAGCGGGGAACAAACCAGCGGTAAAATCCCACCAATCCCAGGAAAGCTTGTACCTGTTTCACATTCTTAGGTATAGGGAAGTCACGCACAGCTTCGACCTTATCAGTTTCCATGTGTACTCCCTCTGGGGTAATGACATGCCCCAAGTAGCTAGTTTCCTTTTTCAGGAATCCACATTTATCCAAAATGGCGTGCAGTCAAACGGCAGCCAGTCGAGCCAAGAATCGGGTCAAGCTATTCATGTGGGCATTGAAGATGATGATGTCGTCCAAATACACCAAACAATCCTTACCAGTCAGCCAATCCAAGGCATTGTTCATGGCGCGCTGAAACGTTGCCGGGGCGTTCCTCAACCCAAACGCCATATGCCAGTACTTGTAGGCCCTCCCAGCACCGTGAACGCGGTTTTCTCCGCTGATAGGGGGAGCATCGGTATTTGGTGGTATCCTGATACCAAATCAATTTTTGTAAAGTACCGGCATTTTCCCAATAAGGCAATTGTTTCCTGAAAATCGGGGAGGGGGCATGCGTCTGCCTTAGTCAACTTATTATGTCCCCTATAGTCAATGCACATCCGCCATTTTTGAGGTTCTTGCGGGGGGATTTTCTTTTTTACTAACACCACAGGGGTGGACCATGGGCTAGCAGATGGCACGATGACTCCCTCATTCAGCAACTCCTGCAGTTGACGCTCGACCTCAGGACGCATAGTTTGTTCCCTGTGTCGACGTAATGCTTGATGGGTAAGCGGCATCCCGCCTGTCGGAATCAATCGAGTACCTGAGTGACCTGTTCCTATTCGCGGGGTTCCAAGTGCTCCAACTTGGTTGCTATTCCAGGTTTGGTGTCAGGGGTCTCTTCTTCCCAACGCTCTATTGGGAAGGCCGCTTCATCAATCTCCATGTGGGCGAGACTGGATGTTGCCATGATTGATCCTATGCGGGGAGCTGGAGGTGGCGAGGGGGATGGGCCGTCTGATGTGGCGCTCGGAGTTTCCTTGTCGTCATCAAATTTTCTCTTCTCCGGACACAGTTCTTCTTCTGCTTGTTCAATTGTTTCTCAAACTACTTGTTGTATGGCTGCCTCCAGTTCCAGCTGTCCATCACACAGCTGGATGGTCGGGATCCCGTTTTGTACTGTGACCAGTCTAAACCTTGCTCCTTGCCTAAACCAGTCCTTGCTCCCCTCTGGGTTAAGGTGATGGCTCATTGGCCTGGAGGGTTCCGGGAAGCGCATAGCCTCCCGGACAATTTCATCATAGATGTCCCCCTCTGGGGGGGGGCCATCTCCCCGAATGTGGGGGATGTCTGTGGCCCTTCTCAGTTCTTGGGCGGTTTGGCGCCAAGAGCTCCTCCTTTGGTAGTTTCGGTGCTTACACTACTATAGCTGCTGCGGGTCACATCCTCCATCTCGTCCGATGAACCATCCCCGTCAGCACTTGCATGCGCAACAGCTTTTCACAGGGCCTAGGGGGCCCACACACCCAGTTCACAGTGGCCGGACTCGTGGCAGGGCGGATTTTGGTTTCTGGTCCTACCTCCGGATCAAGCACAGGGTCACGGGTCTCCTTCCTGGGGGTGCGGCATTTGCTTGCGCCAGTGTCGTGTATTTCTTCGTCCATCGCAGGCGATTTCAATGGAGGTACTTCTGATTTTGGGGCGGGACTCTCTCCCGCTCGGGTTTCCTGTGGTCCTTCCTCCTCCGCGAGCACATCCACTTGTAGTGCTAAGGGGTCCTCCTCCAGCGTTGTGGTCTCTGCTGACAGGTCCACGGTTGTCTCTTCCGTTGGAACAATGACTAGTAGGGGGGCGATGTTCATCTTGACTTCTTCAGGGGTATCTGGATTGTTCTTGATATTCCCGGAAATGCCCAGGTCAACGTTGGTTACGACATCAAGGCGGCTTTGCCCTTGCTCAAGGTAACGTAGCCTCACATTACTCCCCCTTCTCTTGAGGCCTTTCCTCAGGCCTGATGTCAGCTTTTGCCAACCTGTTCGTGTGGAGTAGTCTAGTGCTCCAGCCCATTCTCACTTCAAACAGGATATCATTTTTCTTTCGAAGAATTGTGTAGGGCCCCTCCCACGAAGTCTGAAGTTTTGGGCAACGTCCCCGTACCCTCTTTGGGTTGTACACCCACACTAGGTCCCATTGCTTGAACTCTGGTTGTTTTGCATGTCGATCAAATTGTTCCTTTTGTGCTCTCATTCGAAGTTTAGCGTACTTTGTCGCAAAGTCTCGCACCTCCTCCAGATGAGCTCGCAATTGGATTGCATATTCTGTTTTAAAGATACCACCTTGTGGAGCAGGTTGCAACAACATTCCAGGCAAATGTAATTCACGGCCATATATAAGTTGAGATGGGGTCAGACCGGTAGTATGATGTGGAGCCGAACAGTACTCCAGTAAAAAGAGTGGAACCTTCTCGTCCCAATCGCGTTGATGTTCCCCAATAAATATGGCTATGTGTTTCGTAAGAGTACGATTCAGGAGCTCGACTAGCCCTGCAGATTGTGGGTGGAGAGCAGTTGATCGTGTGCGCTTTGTCCCCAGAAGTTCCGTAACCTCATGTAGGAGTTTTGATTCGAAATTCCGCCCTTGGTCCGTGTGAATTTCAAGTGGTACTCCGATGCGACTAAATACTTGTTCCACCAGGGCTGTTGCAACTGTGCGAGCATCCTGATTATCAAGGGTATCGCTTCCGGCCATTTCGAGAAGTAGTCAGCTGTTACAAGTATGTACTTGTTACCCCTTGTTGTGGTTGGAAAGGGCCCTAAAATGTCCAAACCAACTCTATCAAAAGGTTCCCCAACGGCCTGTTGATGAAGAGGAGCAGGTATCCTGGCACTTGGCCCCTTGACTTGCCAACATTCTTTACATGTTCGACACTATGATCTCACATCATTGGCCATTCCAACCCAATAATATTGCAGCTGTAGCTTTTTTAATGTTTTCCAATAACCAAAATGACCCCCTGTTGGACTATCATGAGCCTGGCGGAGAACATGTACCACTTCTTTTGCAGGTACAATCCACTTGTAAGGAACCTTGTAAAATTCCTTAAATGAAACTCTCTGCTACCAGAGCCTTTTATAAAAGACTCGAAAAAATAATAAAACGAACCCTTGGAAATTATAAAGAAAACACAAAATAAGGGAAAATTAACTGTACTTCAGAAAAGAAAATGCAAATGAAACAGAAGCTCCTCTCCACTAGGGATTAAACGAAATTAAAAATATTAAAGAAAGGGAAATTAAAACTGGAAATTGAAAAGATCGAAAAAGTAAAAATAATGATAAACCAAACCTGAGTGCACTGACTCTAAAAAGAACACAATAAACGAATTGAAAGTTGAAAAGAGAAAATAAAGAAAACTAGATATTCGCGGTGAACAGATATGGCAGTCGATGACGAGACGAAACGATAATGGGAGGAGACAGGGGGTTTCGTCAGTGAAGCTCTGATTGTACCCCTTCCCTGCCCACAGCGCTAATAGTTTATTGCTGCCGCTAATAGGATGCGCTGGGGGTGACTTCACGTCGCACTCCCCCACCTAAACCTGGACCATACCTGCAAGGTATGTCGAGGTTGATAAGTTCCATCCAGCGGCCCCCCCCCCCCTACGGCTGTGGCACGCAGGCCCCCTATGCCGGTCGCTGGAGGGATGTTAAATTTGAGTTTAATAAACATTTAAAGATTATGCAATTGTAGTATTAATCTGACCTTCTTTTGCTATAATGTCACTGCGCTGTGGGACACCTATACATTTGATTTCTAGAGTTGGACTTGGTTTTAGAGTTGTCAATAACAATTGTTGTAGGGGTATTACAATTCATGTACTTACTAAACCTAGTGGAGTTAAATGCGGAGCTGAATAGTACAGGTTTTTCTCCCTCAAAAAAAAAAAATTGTGTGGCAGATATGTCGATTTTAGCAGATGTCTTCCTATTTTACTGAATTTAGCAGTTATTGAATCGATTTTTTTTACAGTGTTAATTAGTTTACAGTTACTTTAGTTAGTTTTTGCGTTGTGGAAGACTTGTCTGACTTTTGCGCGGAGGAGTCCGAGGAAACCGTGAGTGTGGTTAGGCAGAATGTAGCCTATCCGCACTGCCGGGTGAAAACCTCGGTGCTGAAGAGTGTAGTTGGAGGGCATGTATTGAGTGTGTCGCATCCATGTTGCTGCGTGAAGCTCGTCCTGGTAACAAATTCGTAGTGCATTAAAATTTATTCATGGAAAGTTAATGAATGCCATTCGGCCATATTTATAGTTTATGATGGGGGAGTTTGATAATTATAATTTATTTGAGAGCGATTTTCTGAGGTATATATATAATTTGATGGTTATGTTGATTTTATGGCTTTGAATTTAAATTAACTTTAATGACCATCAGTTGATGATCGTTATTAACTCATCTTTTTGAATAATTTGAGCTGAGAGACATGTTGCCTTTTTACATCAGTTGGGTCAATTGAACTTTGTAATTCATATGTTACAGGGGAAAGGACTTGAGTTATTGTATAGGGATGGGTATATTTATATGCAATTTTGCTATTTACAGCATCAATAGCACTGCTGAGGACATAGCTTTTGATGAGGCATATGTCCCCAACGGCGAATTTGACATTAGAATGTTTTTGATCATAATACTTCTGTTGCATGTGTCTTGCAGCTGTAGCATTATTAAAAGCTTGCCTCCATACTGTTGATTGGTCTGTAAGGGTGCTGTCTGGTTGGACATCCCACAGCAAATTTAAAGGGGTCTGTAGTTCTCGTCCCAGAAATATTTTAGCTGGAGTAAAAAGAGTTGATGCATGTTGCACTGAATTAATTGATAACTGGAAATAATAAATATTACAATCCCACTTCACCTGATTGTCAGCGTGGTAGGCTGTGATCGCAGTCTTCACATTCCGTATTACACGCTCGGCCTTGTTGGGCGCATGATAGTGGCGGGGAAGTTGCTTGGCGTTGATGCCGTTGGTGAGCAAGAAGGACTTGAAAGCGCCACTCGTAAAGACGCTGCCATTGTCGGTGATGATGTACTTAGGGAAGCCATATTGACAGAAAACATATTTGGTTAAATTTTCAATAATTAGCTGCGACGTTTGTCTCTTCAAAGGTAACAGGATTATGTAATTAGAAAATGCATCAACAACAATCAAAAGAAACTTGTTTCCCATTGTGCTTCGGGGAAAATGGGCCACATCAAGGAAATAGGCTTCACCTGGATACGCATATTGATAACTAGAATGCGACCCGGGAGTATGCTGTAAATATTTAGGACGTGCACAAGTTATACAGTTGGATACATAATCTCTTACATACTTTTGCAAGTTTGGGTAATGGAAATGTTGTTGGATACGTGATAATGTCTTCTGGACCCCCATGTGGGATCCCAATACCGAATCATGATGATATTTTATAATTAGAGTCAACATAGACGATGGTATACAAATTCGCTTCAAATTATTAAGTTTATAGTGCAGAACATCATTCTGGATCAAATATTCATTGGAAACATCACCATTAGCATTATTTTCTAGTTGCGCAATGAGAGGACCTATACTAGGATCCTCTCGCTGTAGTTTCGGTAGTTCCGTGTAAAATACTGGATATTTAGTTAATAGGAAAATGTTATCTGTAGGTCCTGGATCAGTTACCATAGTTACATTTTCATTGATGGAGCTATTAATTAGAAGAGGATTGGGCTCAATCGGAGCACCTATCGCATGCTGTGGATTGTGCTGTAAAGTAGAATTGTTATTAGTACTTGATATTAGTTGCATCATTTCGTGGTACGATTTTGATTGATTTTGAAACGGGGTTCGAGTATTAGATGGAGTGCCAAATACTGGCAAGGATGTGAGTCGATTTGATATGTCGGATGATGTATTAATAGGTTGCTGGCAAGTACCAATTGGTTCACCCTGTGCACGTGACAGGTAATCTGCAAAGGAATTTTGATTAGACGACACATGTTTTATATGGAAATTATAAGACATTAATCGAGTTACCCATCGCTGTATTCTTGCTGATGGGTTATCCATTTTTGTTATAGTTGCAATTGATTTGTTGTCCGTGTACAACGTAAACTTAGTATGTTCAACGTAAAATCGGAATTTACATATACCTTCTAAAGCAGCAAGGAATTCTTTCTCATATATAGAATATTTTATTTCCTGTTCAGTTAATTTACGACCAGCATATGCTATTGGCATGTGCTTGCCAGTAGACTCATCAGGTTGTGTTAAAATGTATGAAATAGCATAGTTTGAGGCATCACTCCACATTGAAAAAGGACGTGAGAAATACACACACACACACACACACACACGCGCGCGCGCGCGCGCGCACACAACGTACTTACATACCTACATACATATATATAGTTAGGAAAAAAATGAAATCAGATTAGTTTGGCAAAATCAATTTGAATTTTTGGCATACTATCAAATTGAAGATTTTGGCAAATTAATTTGAACCTTTGGCACGAATCAATTCTAATATTTTTATCAATCTCAATTCACACTTTTGGCGACTCAATTTCTACTTCTGGCTTCCATACCACCTCGAGCTTTTGGCATATAAATTTATACTTTTCACGGATCCCAACTAACCCAACATTCCACCCCATATAATGATCAATAAATGTTTTTTCTCTCTGATTCATTTAATCAGAAATTGCAGGAGATCGTAGCGAATTGTGAACGATTGCAAACGGTAATTATGGGGTCCGTTGCGGCTCATGTCGCAGATTGTAATGAAAGGTTTGACAATCAGGATCGAAAATTTTCCGAATGTCATGCAGCATTCACAGATATTAGGAGTCAGATTAAACTGTCGGAGGAGAATTGTTTGAAACAATGTGTTTCTGAAATTAAGGATCAAAATATAAAGCTTGAAAGTAGGTTTCGACAGGAAATCCGAGCAAGCGAAGAAAACGTCTCCCGTTTCAGTCATCACATCGATAACACAGGTCTGCAACCAAAAAGCTGTTTGATTATTTTCAACTGATTCCCATGTATTTTGGTGTGCTGAAAACGAAAAAAATACTGAAAAAAATCCTAGACGTTTGGTTTGACGACAAATCGTGAAATCCTTCCTACATTATCGCAATTTTTTGCAATTTCGCGTATTTTCCTAAATCTGTTAACTTCGACTGTATTTATTCGCAGAATATTGTTTATGACCAAATATTAACCATTAACACGACTATAAACGAATTCACAGCACATCTGAAGTCTGCAGTAAAATAAAAAACTCCCAAATTATGTCGAATCCTAATTAGTACCAAAATGGAATTTCGAAGGTCCAATTTGTAGGTCCAGCGTTTTATTTCAACTTTCATCTTGAACAAAATCAATTGTTGAAGAAGGATGATGCTCAAGCAAGTTCTAGAAGGGGTTTCTAAATAGGTAAACAAAGGAAATGGTTCTTCAAAAGTTGAAGTACAGCGACCATGGTTGGCTGTTATGCGGAGATTTGAAGATTTTGTGCATGCTCCTTGGACAGCAAGCTGGATTCACCAAATACCCCTGTTTCCTATGCCTATGGGACGAAAAAAAGTGGCCCACAAGGGAGCTCACAGTTGGTGAAAAAAATGTCCTCAGGGAAACCTTGGTACCCCCCCCCCCCCCCACAAAGTTTTATTGCCACCTCTCCATATAAAATTGTAATTGATGAAGCAGTTCGTGAAAGCCCTCCCGAAAGATGGGGAATGCTTCAAATACTTGGGTACTAAGTTTCCAGGTCTGTCCGAAGCGAAACTAAAGGAAGGAGTTTTTGTTGGACCAGACATCAGAAGGCTTATAGCAGACGCAGACTTCATCGGCACAATGACTCCACCTCGGAAAGAAGGTTGGACTGCGTTTACTGAGGTCATCAATAAATGTTTGGGAAATAACAAGGACCCTAACTTTAGGGAGATTGTGGGGAGAATGCTGAAGGCATTTCAAGCTCTTGGCTGCCTGATGAGCTTGAAAGTGCATTTCCTCCATTCGCACCTCGACTATTTCCCCCAAAATTTGGGAGCTGTAAGTGAAGAGCAGGGTGAGCGATTCCACCAGGACATCAAGGAGATGGAGAAGAGATATCAAGGAAGATGGAGCGTTACGATGATGGCCGACTACTGCTGGATGCTGCAGAGGGACCTTCCAGATGCTGCCCACAAGCGGAAAACTACCAAGAGAAGCCTCGAGGGAAAGAGAAAGCGGTTTTAATATGTTAATGTGAAGTTTAAAGTTAAATTTTGAGTTTTTACACGTTTTTGCAATTAAAAAAATTCACCTACAAGCGTCAGTTTTCATTTCAGTAGGAATATATACCCCTGATGATGGAACTGAAATTGTTCAAAACTGTGACGGAAAAAAATGGAAGTCATTTTCGCATTCAGCGCACCAAAAAACATGGATATCAGATTGATTAACCAAAACAGCTTTTCAAAAAATATTTTCTGCAGACCTTATTATAATCCAATCTATTATAATAGATTGGATACTTTTAAAAAGGTATTAGGTGAAGATGTGGATAGTTATAAACAGGGTATTGAAACAATGAATAGGAATCTTTACTCGTGTATTGACAACAATAATAAAGAGTTTCAAAATGGGATTCAGGCAAAATTAAAACAACTGCTTCTCTCCGAGAAATTTCTTTGTCATCACTGTTATCGGTAAATTCAAATGACAATATTTTGGGGCAGGTGATACAATGTTTATCCCACAATCAACTTAATGGTCAATTACGTATCCCCATATTTTCTGATAATCGAAATGAAAATCCTATGCTCTTCTTGGAGGAATTGGAGCAGTACTTTGAGTCATTCACTTTCATGTCTGATAAGGGAAAGTTACGCATAACTTCATGTGCATTGAAAGCTAATCCTGCTAGGTGGTTTGCATCCAGGAAGGCCTCTTTCCTTTCTTTCAATCAATTTAAGAGGGATTTTCAGGATGAGTTCTGGAGTATCGAAAGACAGTCGGATATCATCGCTGATCTTTATAATAAGTCGTTTGTGGGGGATTCCATGGAAATCTATGCTCGGAGCCTAGTATCAAATTTGAAATATTTGCAACATCCGTTGCCGGAAAAAGTGACTATTCAAGTCATTATTAAACATTTCCCCAATGTTGCTCAAAATGATCTTCTATTAATGGAAATCAATGATTATCAAACCCTTTTCCGAAAACTTCGAATTAGTGATCAGTATCGAGCAAAGCAGCCTCAAACCACTGAACGTCATGATAATAAATTCCTCTCAAGGAATTCACAGTCTTCCTTTCAGCATACGAAATACCAGAATAATCATAGTTTCCGCCCATCAAATACTAGAAACCCTCATCAACCAAATCAAGGGATACAAAACAACCCCGGATCCTCTCAAGGAAATTGGCGTGAACGACCTGGTGGCTCAAATGGACCTCCTGTGAATGTAAATGCAATAACCCTTGAACCCGAAACCTGTCCTAATGTAGAATATAGGGAACCCATGAATGAGCAAAATACCGATGAAACATCGTACATGGCTTTAAACTTGTAGCCACTCTGCCCCCACCATGCAGCTTGTATAAGGGGTGTGACAGGGCGAAAACTAAATTGTACAAGATTAGTAAATCTCATCCAATATCAATTAATTCTTTGTATAGTAAACAAGATGAATATTTGTTTGAAAATCCAGCAGATTGGCTCAAGGATGTTTTTTTTTATTCTGTTCCCATGTGTCGATCGCCAGAAATATCCGTTATTTTGGGGGGCGTCTCAGTTATGGGTATGATAGACTGTGGAGCTACTTACTCATGTGTTTCTGAACAATGGGTGAAAGATAATTCTTCTAGATTAAAGATCCTGAGTCGTTTGCCAGTTCGCAAGGCTCATGTAATTAGCGCAGTAGGTAATAAATCTCCAGGGATCAAAGAACAAATTTTGGTTCCCATGCTCGTGTCTAGTCGTCAATTTCAGATAAACTGTTTAGTAGTTAAAGATTTAGTCAAACCATTGATTATAGGTATGCATTCCCTTATCAAATTAAGGGCCACAATTGATATAAAGTTAGGGAAACTGATATTCCATCCTGAAGGTGAGGAGCCACTATTATTGGATTACAGTCGATTTGATCCTCCCCAGGGTGAGAATTCTGTTTCAGTTAATTTCGTAGACTTTACATCATTTAACATTCCACAGTCATCGAGACAATTATTATCAGAGACCCAAAGGTCAGAATTTCAACAAATAGTCGAAAGGTATGAAACTATCTTCTCAACTCTACCTGGTAGAATAAGAAATTTTGAATATGAGCTGAGGGTGATGCCTAGTATCGCCGAGAGATTCTAGATCCGATACTACCCGGTTCCCATTCACTTTCGAGAGAGATTGGGAATAGAAATACAAAGATTGGAGACATTGGGTATAATAGAACGTTGTCACAGTCCATTTATAAATCCTTTGAGAATAGTGCCAAAATCTGATGGTAGTTTGAGAATATGTTTGGATGCTCGCAATATTAATCAATTCTTGTTACCAGAGGCGGAAGCACCTCCTAGCCTCGATACTCTTTTCACAATTTATCATGGCTGTTCTTGGTTCACCTCCTTGGACTTAACTGCTTCATTTTGGCAGATCAGTCTCCATAGAAATTCCCAAAAGTATACCGCTTTTATGTTTGAGGAAAAAAAAAAAAAAAAATACCCTCCATTAATGGAAACAGTGATTAATTCGGTCTAGAAGGTAATTAATTTACTCCAATTATTATATTTACTTGTATTTTTGTGTATCTTATTTGTTTGTTTTATTTGCATTTATATTTTCTATGTTTAATTACATGCTCCCTATCTGATTGATTGTATTCCCTGCAATGAATTGAGATTGGGTCGGATCTGGTTCCCCATTGGAATGGTTGAGTGGGATGTCTCGCCTCTTTCACGTGCTGTGCGCTGCACCAATTCCGGTGTAATGAGGAGAAATTCTTTAAATTTATTTGTTTTCCAAATTACATTACTCATTCCAGCCGGACCCATCATACCTTATTTAGCCCAAGGGTTGTCCACTTAAGTTGTTTCTTGTTACCAATTTCTTAATTGATGATGTACTCTCAATTTATCTATCAAGTTGTTGAACCTAAAGTATGTCAACCATAGGCACTCATGTCCTTTGTCCTTAAGTAATTGAGCCTCTCATTAAATAATCACATTTTGTAAATGCCGCAATCGAATGATGTTAATAACTACATCTGTGAGTAAATTTAAATCGACCATGAGAGGGATGGTCGAAAAGAAAGAAAGGAAAGGAATTTTTCATCATTGGGAGGACATCATCCTTTGCGCTGTACATGTCCAGCTCACCTCGACTAAGATGAACAATCTCTCTATTATCTGCTTGTTTTGAACTTTTACTGCTGTGAGTTTTTGGATTTCCAGCTTATGCAGAACTTGGGCAGCTCTGAGGATATCCTAGCTTATGGAGGTGAATGGCCAACGAATTTATTTTATTAATTTTCTTTTATTGGCGCCCAACAGTGAATATTTGTATTTAAAAATAGAAAGAAAGCCATAATATATTGTTAGGGTGCCGTGTTTCTGGTAGGTGGATCTCTAAGGAAAAAAGGTATACCATTTTTGGGCATAATTTGGTGATTGTTAGGAGGAGAAATGCCGTGACTTCGGTGAGAACATTTCCATAGGTATCAATTCCTATCATTTTGGGCGTTACTTTTGAGGTATTGCCGTGTTTCCGGCAGGTGGATCTCTAAGGAAAAAGGTATACCATTTTTAGGCATAATTTGGTGATTGTTGGGAGGAGAAATGCCGTGACTTCGGTAAGAACATTTCCATAGGTATGATGCTTAGGTAGGATGCATGACGAATTCCTCCTCTCATACCTTTTTCAATCATCAATATTTGATCGTAATTAGTTAAAAGCTCCAATCTCATCTGAGTATACTTAAGCATTGCATCCCACGATAAACCTGGTAAAGTGAAGTAATGGGCTGGGTCAAGTTCATGACTTTTATGAATCGTCTCTCTAAAATTTTAAAATCACATCTGCTAGTAGAAAGACATCAGTTTTGAGGTAGTGATCGCTATAATCTCCCAACGTTTTACAACTGAAATGGTGCCATACACTTTTTGCATGCTGATAATCCTCATCCGTCACTCCACATTTCTTCAAACTACTGTAGAAGGCTTCTTTAGGAGGTAGGGTGGTTACATTCAACTTTTCCCAGGACGAGACGTATTCGTATGGGAACACACCTTTCCTCCTCATCAAATTCAGATCTTCTATGGAATGAAACTTGGTAGTCTCTTTAAATTCTGGTAGGTTTTTCACGAGTGCGTCCAAACTAGCTGACATAAAACTAAAAGTGTCAATGTATCTAATTTTGAAACCCCCTGGTAAACGTTTGGTAAATGAAATGTATTTTTCTTCGGAGTTGGGAAAAAACTCAATTGCTTGATCATCATAGACAAGTTCCTTCACTATAAAGTGTGAGTCGTACCCAGAGAGGTTATGTATTAGTACAGGAATGAATTTTGGGTTCGTACACCTTAAATTGCAGCTGTTATGTGCGGGACCTCTGTATCTACCAGAAATATGACAATGGTACTTTCACATCATTGTCGGTGAACTGTAAGTGGCACAAGCAACATTCTTCGCACACCTGTAGATCATTTCCTCTTCTTCAGATAGTGGAATCATTGGTTTATTCACTGAATAAGCCGCGATAATAGTCTCTGATATTGTTTTAATGTGTTGAACAATGCGCAATTTTGCAATTGCGGTTTTAACCGCATCTTTACCTCTATAGACAATTGGCTCTGATGGTATATTCAACTTCACATTTGTAACTTCATTAGAGCTCTTCACATAAAGGCAGTAACTCATAGGTAGATGGTTGTGAATAATTTGGGTGCAGGCTTCTGATGCGCTTTTGGTTACTGGTTTCAGGATAGCTTCAAAATCCGCATAAATGACGTAAGGACTTTCAACATTCTCTCACAATGTTCAAACTCGGTTTAAGGTTTCTTTAGCGGACCTGAACGGTCAATGACTTAGTAAGGGACTGTATAACCTCTAGATCCAACCAATATACTGCAGGGAATAGGTAGTAGGAATGAAGAACACCAATTCACAAACGTGTGGTTTATTAACCATAAAGAAATATCATTCACAAATACGGTATCAATCAATAATACAAAAATAATGATGTCAAATAAACGGTTCTCTGAATTATAGTTCTCTAAACTTAGTAATGACTTAAGTACTGGTAAATTATCAATATTCCACTTAGTACCTAAGGTTTCAACAAATAAGTCAATTTCAAATTGTAAATGATTATGAATAGGAACTGGCTGGTATGAATAAAGTGGCGTTTTACGCTGAAGGCCGTTAGGCGGCAAGATCAAAGTTACAACAAGCGTTTCCCAAATGGAGCGCACCCTTAAGGGGTTTAGATTTACAAAACTTACTTGCAGCAGGGTAGTTATAAATGATATGACACTACCTTCACGTGATGGGGGAGTACAGGCCTGATTTGATGGGGGTGTTCCTTGGCATAACTTGGCGTGGCGTGGCGCTTGGCGTGGCTTGGCTCGGCGTAAAGGTGATGGGTGATGCAAGCCACGGTGGTAGCTTGGCGCGGTAGCCTGGCGCAGCGCTTGGGTGGCTCGAACTACGAGCGGCGCTGGATGCAGGCAGTGGGTAGCTTGGCGAGGTGAACAGCGCGCCGGGATCTTCAGTACTTTCCAGGGTAGCCCTAGACCACAGGGCGAGCCAATGATGAGCCGGATCTGCAACAGTAAAACAACGAATAGCGCGGCGGGGATCATGAGCTGGGGGGCGTTCTAACGAACGGATGAAAAGAAACAGGACGGGAACTCAGGCAAGAAATCTGCCAACACTTCAACACACGGACGGGACAACTGATCAACTCAAGAGCGTAGAAACAACTGGCTGGAGAGGCCTGGTTGGGAGCACTGAGGTTTGAAGGCTCTCCCTCCACTTGGACCTCCCTCTCCGCTTCACGGTGCCTCCTCCGAGTGGGGGATTGGTTCCACTCCGCAAGGGGCAGCCCCGCCCTTCCTCCTTGCCCTATCCCTTTCATCTGGAGCGGGGGTGCTCGGGGGGTGGTTGTCCGCTGTTCTTCCGCCTCCTTTGGGGGCAGCAATTGTAGCCGGAGGCTTACAATTTGGTGATTGTTGGGAGGAGAAATGCCGTGACTTCAGTAAGAACATTTCCATAGGTATCAATTCCTATCATTTTGGGCGTTACTTTTGAGGTATTGCGTGTTTCCGGCAGGTGGATCTCTAAGGAAAAAGGAATACCATTTTTGGGCATAATTTGGTGATTGTTGGGAGGAGAAATGCCGTGACTTCGGTAAGAACATTTCCATAGGTATCCATTCCTATCATTTTGGGCACTACTTTCGAAGTATTGCCGTGTTTTCAGTAGGTGGATCTCTAAGGAAGAAGTTATACCATTTTTGGATATAATTTGGGGACTGTTAGGCGAAGAAATGCCGTGATTCCGGTAAGAAAATTTCCAAAGGTATCCATTATTACCATTTTGGGCGTTTTCAAGGATTAATGCCTTACTATTGATTATTATGAGTTTCATTCACGATCGCGCTAGAGGCCCATTCATTTACACTTTTTTTGCAACGTTAATCATCGGTAAATTTCGCTACCTTGGTACATTCTCACATAGAACACAAATTACAACATAAATACAATATTTGTTATTATTTATTTATCTTACAAAAATTAACGGGCAGTAGCCCTATTGACAAAAATTTACAATGAATGTTTATAATAAATTATACAAAGTTGACGAATAAAAATAAATGTGTACATGTACGAATTGAAGTAAAAATAAAATACTAACATAAAAAAATAAAATAAAATACTTGAAAGGCAAAATGAACTAGAATATAAATAATTTATCGTTCTCATAATGGTAATTTCATCTTTTATAATTATTATTATTATTTTTTTTTTTTAAATTCCAGGTACCCACGGGCAATTGTTGATACACCGTCCTCCAATATTTTTCTTTCAGTATCAAATGGAGATAATGCTATTTTGTTAATTTGGGCAGTCGCTACATTGTTTTGTGTGGATTGGATAACAACCATCTGCTTTCTTACTATACTACGGGACAATAAGGTATTGTAATAATCTTCGAATCGTATTTCATTCTTTACGATATTCTTACTTATACCCTTGATTTTCTTTATCTCCCTTACCGCTTTCTGTTAGAATCTCATACATCTTCGCTCTCAATGCTATAATCTCAGAAATTATTTCCCCATTCATTTCATCTTTGAATTTACCAAGGACTTTTTTATTTTTCATCGAAAAGCACGGATGATCTTGAGGATAGTCAAATGTATCCATAGGTATAGTCTATCATTCTAAGTATATCTATATACAAATCGTCTGTTTTTACTACATATATAAAACTATCCGTGTCCATATAACACAGTTTTAACTTTTCACGCCCAAATCTGGGTAACATTATATCATAGTGATATTCGTACATTGTTGTTTTTGAAATATCCAATATACACATACCAATATATATGGGCTTATTGAATACAATAGATTGTTTTGCCATGTGTACTGCTGCTAAAGTTTCACTGTATATGGTTCTATCAAGAAACTTGGGTTTTGCAATAAGTTTTTCCTTTTTTAGGATCCGACACAAGATGAATGGTGAGTCTATTCCTGATGTTCTCCATAGTTTTCCCGAAGATGGCGTTATTCATCAACTTGAATAGGTCTTTATCAAAATCGTTTCTGGCGTTCTTTCTCAATTCAGTATTGAAGGCTATATATGGGCGTAACCACTACGATTGTTTGAATTTCAACTCGCGGTGGATCTTCGTGACTGTCAAGCCGTGAGCCATGGCTTGTTTTAGTGCCATGTAATGCACTACATAACGTTCGCGTTTTCCCAAATGAGGCGTCAATTTAGTTGTTGTGTCTCCGGGTGGTATAATATTTTCCGCAAGAAAAGGAAGATCGTTGTGTGACTTGTGTAGATATTGTGGGTAATCGATATCAACCTCAAAGATGTATCCGAACTGATCATCTTCATTCAAACTTAGTACATCAATGTCTCCTTCACACCACTTGAATCCACCGTAAGGTAGAGGTTTTGACACTGCAAAACCATAAAGATTATTACAGTCCTGGTATGAGATGAATGTAGATTCTTCTTTGTTGTTGAAGTCTTTTGTATATTTGTTATTAGCTTTGAAATATCTGTGGGATGCTTGACAAATTCCTCCTCTTATTCCTCTTTCAATCATCAGTATCTGATCGTAATCAGTTAAAAGCTCCAATCTCATCTGAGTATACTTAAGCATTGCATCCCACGATAAACCAGGTAAAGTGAAGTAATGGGCTGGGTCAAGTTTATGACTTTTATGAATCGTCTCTCTAAAATTTTCAAACACATCTGCTAGTAGAAGGACATCAGTTTTGAGGTAGTGATCGCTATAATCTCCCAACGTTTTACAACTGAAATGGTGCCATACATTTTTTGCATGCTGATAATCCTCATCCGTCACTCCACATTTCCGCAAACTACTGTAGAAGGCTTCTTTAGGAGGCAGGGTGGTTACATTCAACTTTTCCCAGGACGAGACGTATTCGTATGGGAACACACCTTTCCTCCTCATCAAATTCAGATCTTCTAGGGAATGAAACTTGGTGGTCTCTTTAAATTCTGGTAGGTTTTTCACGAGTGCGTCCAAACTAGCTGACATAAACCTAAAAGTGTCAATGTATCTAATTTTGAAACCTCCTGGTAAACGTTTGGTAAATGAAATATATTTTTCTTCGGAGTTGGGAATAACCTCAATTGCTTGATCATCATAGCCAAGTTCCTTCACTATAAAGTGTGAGTCGTACCCAGAGAGGTTATGTATTAGTACAGGAATGAATTTTGGGTTCGTACACCTTAAATTGCAGCTGTTATGTGCAGGACCTCTGTATCTACCAGAAATATGACAATGGTCACGTACTTTCACATCACTGTCGGTGAACTGTAAGTCGCACAAGTAACATTTCTTCGCACACCTGTAGATCATTTCCTCTTCTTCAGATAGTGGAATCATTGGTTTATTCACTGAATAAGCCGCGGAAATAGTCTCTGCTATCGTTTTAATGTGTTGAACAAAGTGCAAAACCGCATCTTTACCTCTATAGACAATTGGCTCTGATGGTATATTCAACTTCACATTTGCAACTTCATTAGAGCTCTTCACATAAAGGCAGTAACTCATAGGTAGATGGTTGTGAATAATTTGGGTGCAGGCTTCTGATGTGCTTTTGGGTACTGGTTCCAGGATGGCTTCAAAATCCGCATAAATGACGTAAGGAACTTTCAACATTCTCTCACAATGTTCAAACTCGATGTAAGGTTTCTTTAGAGGCATATCCACACGAACTGCTTTGTTTTCTGAGCAGTATTCACGGTGTTTAGATAATTTCTCCTCTTTTGTTCCGTCATATCGATCATCAAATTTGGTGAAACACCTTTTACAAATTAGTATTGCTCCATTGTGTTTCGTAACCTGCTTTCCAACAAATTTTTCGAAATTCTTTATGTATACGTAATGGTGAGTACCCGGATCATCATTTATAAAAAGTAAATCGCGGTGATCAGGCAATTCATCTCTGACAACTTTAAGTGGGTATACATTGCAATTGAGGACTTTATAACAATTTATTCAGCAAGTTATGGATAAGTTTCTCAAGCCTGAACGACTGGACGCGGATCCATCATCTCCAAACGCAACGCAAGAATGGACTCACTGGTACTCCCTACTACCTATTCCCTGCAGTATATTGGTTCTCACGCCAAGCCGAGCCACGCCAAGCGCCACGCCAAGCGCCACGCCACGCCAAGCTACGCCAAGGAACACCCCCATCAAATCAGGCCTGTACTCCCCCATCACGTGAAGGTAGTGTCATATCATTTATAACTACCCTGCTGCAAGTAAGTTTTGTAAATCTAAACCCCTTAAGGGTGCGCTCCATTTGGGAAACGCTTGTTGTAACTTTGATCTTGCCGCCTAACGGCCTTCAGCGTAAAACGCCACTTCATTCATACCAGCCAGTTCCTATTCATAATCATTTACAATTTGAAATTGACTTATTTGTTGAAACCTTAGGTACTAAGTGGAATATTGATAATTTACCAGTACATAAGTCATTACTAAGTTTAGAGAACTATAATTCAGAGAACCGTTTATTTGACATAATTATTTTTGTATTATTGGTTGATACCGTATTTGTGCATGATATTTCTTTATGGTTAATAAACCACACGTTTGTGAATTGGTGTTCTTCATTCCTACTACCTATTCCCTTCAGTATATTGGTTGGATCTAGAGGTTATACAGTCCCTTACTAAGTCATTGACCCTTCAGGTCCGCTAAAGAAACCTTAAACCGAGTTTGAACATTGTGAGAGAATGTTGAAAGTCCTTACGTCATTTATGCGGATTTTGAAGCTATCCTGAAACCAGTAACCAAAAGCGCATCAGAAGCCTGCACCCAAATTATTCACAACCATCTACCTATGAGTTACTGCCTTTATGTGAAGAGCTCTAATGAAGTTACAAATGTGAAGTTGAATATACCATCAGAGCCAATTGTCTATAGAGGTAAAGATGCGGTTAAAACCGCAATTGCAAAATTGCGCATTGTTCAACACATTAAAACAATATCAGAGACTATTATCGCGGCTTATTCAGTGAATAAACCAATGATTCCACTATCTGAAGAAGAGGAAATGATCTACAGGTGTGCGAAGAATGTTGCTTGTGCCACTTACAGTTCACCGACAATGATGTGAAAGTACCATTGTCATATTTCTGGTAGATACAGAGGTCCCGCACATAAAAAGCTGCAATTTAAGGTGTACGAACCCAAAATTCATTCCTGTACTAATACATAACCTCACACGTCACAGGACGTCACAGTTTCGAACAATTTCAGTTCCATCATCAGGGGTATATATTCCTACTGAAATGAAAACTGACGCTTGTAGGTGAATTTTTTTAATTGCAAAAACGTGTAAAAACTCAAAATTTAACTTTAAACTTCACATTAACATATTAAAACCGCTTTCTCTTTCCCTCGAGGCTTCTCTTGGTAGTTTTCCGCTTGTGGGCAGCATCTGGAAAGTCCCTCTGCAGCATCCAGCAGTAGTCGGCCATCATCGTAACGCTCCATCTTCCTTGATATCTCTTCTCCATCTCCTTGATGTCCTGGTGGAATCGCTCACCCTGCTCTTCACTTACAGCTCCCAAATTTTGGGGGAAATAGTCGAGGTGCGAATGGAGGAAATGCACTTTCAAGCTCATCAGGCAGCCAAGAGCTTGAAATGCCTTCAGCATTCTCCCCACAATCTCCCTAAAGTTAGGGTCCTTGTTATTTCCCAAACATTTATTGATGACCTCAGTAAACGCAGTCCAACCTTCTTTCCGAGGTGGAGTCATTGTGCCGATGAAGTCCGTGTCTGCTATAAGCCTTCTGATGTCTGGTCCAACAAAAACTCCTTCCTTTAGTTTCGCTTCGGACAGACCTGGAAACTTAGTACCCAAGTATTTGAAGCATTCCCCATCTTTCGGGAGGGCTTTCACGAACTGCTTCATCAATTACAATTTTATATGGAGAGGTGGCAACAAAACTTTGTGGGGGGGGGGGGGGGGGTACCAAGGTTTCCCTGAGGACATTTTTTTCACCAACTGTGAGCTCCCTTGTGGGCCACTTTTTTTTCGTCCAGTGAGCCACACGGTCTCTGCTGTCCCATAGGCATAGGAAACAGGGGTATTTGGTGAATCCAGCTTGCTGTCCAAGGAGCATGCACAAAATTGAGGTCCAATCAACGTAAAGAAAAGATGCATGCTTTAAATATTCAATTCTTAGCAAATTTGTTACTCATCATGCATCACGCGTGAGTAAATATTCAAATATCAACCATCCTTATGATTTTTTATGCATTGATTATCCAACACCTCTAAACCAGATCAAGAATTTTGAGAAAATTAACAACATTTCTATAAACGTATATGGATTGGACCTCAATTGCAACGTATACCCTTAAAGTTGTCAGAGATGAATTGCCTGATCACTGTGATTTACTTTTTATAAATGATGATTCGGGTACTCACCATTACGTATACATAAAGAATTTCGAAAAATTTGTTGGAAAGCAGGTTACGAAACACAATGGAGCAATACTAATTTGTAAAAGGTGTTTCACCAAATTTGATGATCGATATGACGGAACAAAAGAGGAGAAATTATCTAAACACCGTGAATACTGCTCAGAAAACAAAGCAGTTCGTGTGGATATGCCTCTAAAGAAACCTTACACCGAGTTTGAACATTGTGAGAGAATGCTGAAAGTCCTTACGTCATTTATGCGGATTTTGAAGCTATCCTGGAACCAGTAACCAAAAGCGCATCAGAAGCCTGCACCCAAATTATTCACAACCATCTACCTATGAGTTACTGCCTTTATGTGAAGAGCTCTAATGAAGTTACAAATGTGAAGTTGAATATACCATCAGAGCCAATTGTCTATAGAGGTAAAGATGCGGTTAAAACCGCAATTGCAAAATTGCACTATTATCACGGCTTATTCAGTGAATAAACCAATGATTCCACTATCTGAAGAAGAGGAAATGATCTACAGGTGTGCGAAGAAATGGTGCTTGTGCAACTTACAGTTCACTGACAATGATGTGAAAGTACCATTGTCATATTTCTGGTAGATACAGAGGTCCCGCACATAACAGCTGCAACATATGCATAACAGTCTATGATGATCAAGCAATTGAGTTTTTTCCCAACTCCGAAGAAAAATACATTTCATTTACCAAACATTTACCAGGGGGTTTCAAAATTAGATACATTGACACTTTTAGTTTTGTGTCAGCTAGTTTGGACGCACTCGTGAAAAACCTACCAGAATTTAAAGAGACTACCAAGTTTCATTCCCTAGAAGATCTGAATTTGATGAGGAGGAAAGTTGTGTTCCCGTACGAATACGTCTCGTCCTGGGAAAAGTTGAATGTAACCACCCTAAAGAAGCCTTCTACAGTAGTTTGAAGAAATGTGGAGTGACGGATGAGGATTATCATCATGCAAAAAGTGTATGGCACCATTTCAGTTGTAAAACGTTGGGAGATTATAGCGATCACTACCTCAAAACTGATGTCCTTCCACTAGCAGATGTGATTGAAAATTTTAGAGAGACGATTCATAAAAGTCATGAACTTGACCCAGCCCATTACTTCACTTTACCAGGTTTATCGTGGGATGCAATGCTTAAGTATACTCAGATGAGATTGGAGCTTTTAACTAATTACGATCAAATATTGATAATTGAAAAAGGTATGAGAGGAGAATTCGTCAAGCATCCCACAGATATTTCAAAGCTAATAACAAATATACAAAAGACTTCGACAACAAAGAAGAATCTACATTCATCTCATACCAGGACTGTAATAATCTTTATGGTTTTGCAATGTCAAAACCTCTACCTTACGGTGGATTCAAGTGGTGTGAAGGAGACATTGATGTACTAAGTTTGAACGAAGATGATCAGTCGGATACATCTTTGAGGTTGATATCGATTACCCACAATATCTACACAAGTTACACAACGATCTTCCTTTTCTTGCGGAAAATATTATACCACCCGGAGACACAACAACTAAATTGACGCCTCATTTGGGAAAACGCGAACGTTATGTAGTGCATTACATGGCACTAAAACAAGCCATGGCTCACGGCTTGACAGTCACAAAGATCCACCTTCAATACTGAATTGAGAAAGAACGTCAGAAACGATTTTGATTAAGACCTATTCAAGTTGATGAATAACGCCATCTTCGGGAAAACTATGGAGAACATCAGGAATAGACTCACCATTCATCTTGTGTCGGATCCTAAAAAACTGGAAAAACTTATTGCAAAACCCGAGTTTCTTGATAGAACCATATACAGTGAAACTTTAGCAGCAGTACACATGGCAAAACAATCTATTGTATTCAATAAGCCCATATATATTGGTATGTGTATATTGGATATTTCAAAAACAACAATGTACGAATATCACTATGATATAATGTTACCCAGATTTGGGCGTGAAAGGTTAAAACTGTGTTATATGGACACGGATATACTTAGCATTTTTTTTTTTTGAAAATGATTTATTGCTCCAAGTTACAACTTATTAGCAACAAATTTTTGACATTTAAATATGGATTGGTTATAGTAAAGCTTAGGTACATAACTAAGTCTCTAATGGTTTCGAATGTTAGAAGTGTCATTTGTTGCACTTGAGATTCACTGAACTTCTTTTTTCACTGTGCGGATTTTGTTATCGCGAACACCTTAATTCACGTACACAGATCATGAGGCTTATTTCTCTTGAGTCGTCTGGATAGGTCGTCAACGTCGAGGAGCTGCACAGCTTCTTCATTGACGTGTAGTTGTAGCCGCTTGTGATGGGCTATAGCGTGCATTCTGATTACTTCGTTTACTGTTGGTATACAAAGTTCTTTGTGAAGTCAACATTTCGGGTGTACCGGTATGCATCAACAACACACCTAAGTACATTGTTTTGAAACCGCTGTATAGTTTCGCGATTACTTTGAGCAGTACAGCCCCACAACTGCACTCCATAAGTCCAGACTGGTTTGAGGACCTGTTTGTACAACGTTAATTTGTTCTGGATTGACATCTTTGAGTGCCAACCCATTAACCAGTACATTTTTCTGAACTTGAGAACCAGTTCTGCTTTTTTATTCTTGACATGCGTTTTCCATCGCAACTTAGAATCCAGGGTCATACCCAGATATTTGGCCTCATTGGCGTGCGGTATAGTCTTGCCATTGAGATAGACCGGAATGTAGTCAAGCTTGCGGTTGGTAAAGTCAACATGAACTGAATTTGTTTCATTCATCCTGATCCTCCACTTTGATGTCCAGTCTTGGATTTGCTTAATAGATCTTCTTAGTTTAAGAATTGTTGCATGATTCGTTTCACCGACTGCTAGGACAGCTGTATCATCTGCAAATGTCGCTAGTGTGTTCTCCCCTCTTTCTGGTAAATCACTGGTGAACAGGGTGTACAAGAGTATGCCAAGTACACTTCCCTGCGGAACACCTGCGTGTATTCTGTGAGCTTCTGAGTAGGCATCTTCATGCGCTGCATGTAGCGGCATGCTCTCCAGTAGCAAGGTGGAGGGAGATACCCACTCCACCTGCTTCATGTATTGGGTATAAAAGAGCCCAAGAGGCCATCAAATACATGCAGTTAACAATACTACTTGAAGTTGTCCTTTGCTACACCTCGAATCACCACACTGGTGACCACCGACGTCCGCCTTGAAGATTCACCGCCTGCCGGCTCGCTTCTCGGAACACGGCTCTTTAACCGTACAGCTTCAGAGCCCCTTCCCTCGGGACGCCTTCCGTTGCCTAGCGACCCCTCGCATGGCGCTTCCCTCTCTCCGCGGCGCCCCTCTTCCACTCGTCACCCCACGCTACGGGCTATTAAAATCCGATTGTTCTCGCCGCCAGACAATCATTCGGCCCACCGGCTCCTACGAATCATTTCCTCGCTGCGCTCCGCTCCGAACTTCGCGTCTTTCACCACGGTTGAGACACCTCGAACGGTTAACCGCCTATTAGAGGGAGTCTCCCGATCGTCGCCTGGTCGTCGAGCCGTCATTTAGCACGGTTGAAAGAGGCAAATTCTGCCCACGGCGCGAAAGCCAGAACGGTTTTTAACCTATTACGGTAATCCGCCGTCTCTACGACCACGCCTCGTCGAAATTCAACTTTAATTCGTCTTCTTCTTCTCATTCACGACGCAGACCCGTCTCAGAACACGACTTGTCGGCACGATGACTTCACCATCTTCTTCTTCCGTGCCTCCGTCGAAACTACCTACGTTTGAGCCTTCACTTACGACCATCTGGTTGAAACAACTGGACGCAGCATGTGTCTACGAGAAACTTACAACGGAAGCTGAAAAATTTCGCCGTGGCTTCCTTTCACTCGACACGAAACATGCAGAGCTAGTCGCTGATATTGAGCCTTCTTCAGCGAATGCATACCAGCTCTTCTGTTCACGACTTAAATCGGCTTATGAGCCAACGGACGCCTCTGCTGTTGCTTCTCTTCTCAGCTCGCCTGCGTTAGATGAACTTCTTCCGTCAGCCTTCATGCGCAAAATTCGCAGAATTCTTCCGGATGATACACCTGGCTCTCTACTTCGAGCGGTATTTTTAAAAGCTCTTCCAGACACTATTCGTCTCGTCGTAGCCTCGAGTAAGGACACCGACGTATCGAAACTCGCTTTACTCGCTGATCGTCTTCTCCCTTTCTGCCCAGCTCCTTCGGCTACTGCTGCTGTTCACCAAACCGACGAACGAGAAATTGAGGTGATTCGAGCACCGCGAACACGCACCTTTCGCAAACCTACCTCTACGAGTAAACAAAATCGCCTCTGTTTCTACCACTCACGTTGGGGAAAAAACGCAAGAAACTGCAAGCATCCCTGCGCATGGAAACAGACTCCAAAAAACGACTTCGCACAGCCCCATCAGCGGTAACGGCTGTGCGCTCATCTCGTCGTGAACGCCTGTTCATCCGCTGCAAACGGTCCAACTTGGACTTCCTCGTAGACACCGGAAGTGACCTTTCTATCCTTCCCAACTCTCTCCTACGTCGACAGCGTGAATCTGTCTCTGCATTAACTGCAGCTAACGGCTCAAAAATATGCACCTACGGTCAAATCGACGCTGCTGTACACCTTCCCGGCCTACAGCCTTACACTTGGCCTTTTGTAGTCGCAGACGTTCGCTCAGCAATTTTAGGGGCTGATTTCCTGAAGCACTACGGGCTCCTAGTCGACTTGACTAACAAACGGCTCATCGATTCTGCAGAGCAACGATTTTTGAGAGGAACGCTCAATCTCGCTTCCGCTGAAGAATCAGTCTGTACATCCGTCACGTCTACAGCTTCACGCTTCTCACGTCTGCTTTCCGACTACGTACCTTCTTCAACGCCTCTCGATAGCCCTATTGTCCATCACATCTCTACTAAAGGCCCTCCTTGCCATGCAAAACTCCGTCGTCTCGCGCCGGGCATTTTTCAAAAGGTTAAACAGCATTTTCAAGAAATGCTTCGTTCAGGCATCATCGAACCGTCCGATTCTCCATGGTCCAGCCCTCTTCATGTAGTCCCAAAACCGAATGGTGATATCCGCCCAGTCGGCGACTACAGGATTTTGAATCAACAGACGGTCCCTGATCGCTACAGCATCCCTCATTTGCATGATTTCACTCAGAATCTATACGGCTCAACGATATTCTCAACGCTTGATCTTCAACGCGCCTTCTTTCACTGTCACATTCACTCAAACGACGTGCCTAAGACAGCCATTCTTACTCCTTTCGGCACCTTTCAGTTTAAGAGAATGAATTATGGCCTCCGCAATGCACCTCAAACATGGCAAAGATACATGGATTACGTACTCCGCGACCTCAATTTCGTATTCTGCTACCTGGATGACCTTCTAATTGCCTCAAAAAATGAAGACGAACATTATCACCATCTTCAAGTCATTTTTAAACGACTTTCTTCCTTCGGCCTGCACATTAATAATTCAAAGTGCACATTAGCCCAGCCTTCTGTTAAATTCCTCGGCTACCTCGTCAGCAAGGACGGCATTTCGGCCTTACCAGAAAAAACGTCGTTAATTCAAACGTTCCCTCGGCCTCAGACAGTACACGATCTTCGCACCTTCCTCGGCCTAATAAACTTTTACCGTCGGGCCCTGCCTCATGCTGCTGAAGTTCTCTTACCTCTCGTCAGCCTCATACCTTCGGATGTAAAGAAGAAGGATACTCGTCTCATTGAATGGTCACCTTCCTCAATTCAGGCCTTCGAACAAGCAAAAAAATTAATTTCCGACGCCATCACTATCGCTCATCCCCACCCAACGCAGCCTCTCGTCCTCTTTACGGACTCTTCGGACTATGCCATTGGCGCTGCTTTGAATTATCAAGATCACGGCACACTTCGTCCTCTTGGATTTTTTTCAAAAGCGCTCACACCGGCTCAACGAAATTACAGCACATTCGACAGAGAATTACTCGCAATTTATTCCGCGATTATTCACTTTCGACCAATTCTGGAAGGTCGCTCTCTCCGCGTATTTACGGACCATCAACCGCTTTGTACAGCCCTCACTTCCACGCCCAAAACCGCACCGCCTATGCGCCTTCGCCAATTACGATTCATCTCTGAATTTACTTCCGACATCAGGTATAAAAAAGGCGTGGAAAACACAATGGCTGACTTTCTGTCACGCCTTCCTTCTACCTGCGATTCCGTTTCAGCCTTACCTTTTTCAATGGCCGAACTTCGCACCGCCCAACTAGAAGACCCCCACATAGAGAAAATGTATCTTCAGCCCCGCCTTATACATGGGTTCGAAATATTCTGCGACACTTCGGATGCGGTTCCTCGACCTTACATACCTTCTCCCTTGCGGCCTGCGATATTTTCTTACATCCACGGGTTTTCTCACCCAGGCATCAAGGCTACAACTGCACTCTTAAAAGCTCGATACTTCTGGCCTAATATGACGTCATCAGTCCGAATTATGACTCGGAACTGTTCAGCGTGCGGTCGCGCGAAAATTACTCGTCACATTCGAGCTCCACTCGGAAAATTTTCCGACTCCTCTCCGCTCCAACATGTCCATTTGGACATTTTTGGCTCACTGCCGGCTTCAAACGGATACAAATTCTGCCTCGTCATGATAGATAGAGCTACCGGGTGGCCTGATTGTGTCCCACTCCGTTCAATCACTTCCGACTCAGTTATTCATGCTTTCTATAATTCTTGGGTCTCTAAATTTGGCCCGCCGGAATTTCTGACGACTGATAATGGCACGCAGTTCACTTCCTCGACCTTCGAAAAATTCTGCTCTTCTATGGGTATAACCCACCTTCGTACAAACACATACCACCCGCAAAGCAACGGCCTCGTCGAACGATTTAATCGCGTCCTTAAAGAAGCTATTCTCACCACTTCGACTTCCACGAATTGGGCTCGAGATATTCCATCCCTCATGCTAGGGATTCGAAATAGACCCTCATTCGACAACTTGTCCCCGGCTCAACGCCTTTTCGGAGTTACGCCTCGGCTGCCTTCGGACCTTTTTTCACTGCCCTCACCTGACGTCACGCCCCTGCTATCTCATGATTCTTATCGTCGGTTCGAAAAACGTTTCTTTCCTACTACAATTCAACGGGCTACGACTGTTTATATTAGGGTGGAAACCCCTAAGGGCAAACTTCAACCACCTTATATCGGCCCATTCTCCGTGCTTAGCAACGACGGGAAGACCATTGTATACCGTAACTCCCAGGGTACTTCGATCCCAGTCTCTATAGACCGCTGCAAGCCCGGACCTGCTACTTCCCCACTTTCGGAAACCACGTTTTCCCCGATGCCTTATCATCGCCTTCCTTCAGTCAACATGTCGCATCTATCGGACTACGCTGCGATCCGAGCCGACCGGATTCCGGCCTCTCGTATCGCCCGGAGTCTTCCGAGGCGTCCAAGCAGTTGGCGGAGCCCCTACGTCCGCCCCCGCAGCCACCTGCGGCGCAACGTGTGCCGGCCCCTCGGAAGATCACCAACAAAACGACTCGGGCCCCACCACGTGCTCTCGGTCGGCCTCTGATGGAGATCGGAAGAGACGCCTCACCCGCATTCGTTCTCCGTCTTCCTCCTCCCGACGGCAGCTGCAGCGATTGCTGCACTCACGGCATCCGTCGCTGGCAAAAGGACGAGGCCACGCAGACAGACATCACACTAGTGAGTACTGCAAAAAACTTGGGCCCCGGTCTCTCGCGCCCCCGGACGCTCCTCGCCGGCCTCGCTCTCACCTTCGGGTTCCGGCTAGCACCATCCGCCTGCAATCCCGTCGCCGAATTTCCGACCAACGTCACAGACGCCGCTGACGAGTCGTACCGATATATATATATATATATATATATAAAAAAAAAAAAAAAAAAAAAAAAAAAAAAAAAAAAAAAAAAAAAAAAAAAAAAGTCAAATTTTGCTTTCAAAATCTGGGGGGAGGTGTGCTGCATGTAGCGGCATGCTCTCCAGTAGCAAGGTGGAGGGAGATACCCACTCCACCTGCTTCATGTATTGGGTATAAAAGAGCCCAAGAGGCCATCAAATACATGCAGTTAACAATACTACTTGAAGTTGTCCTTTGCTACACCTCGAATCACCACAAGCTTAGTAGCCCGCCACAAGGAGTAATCAGTGTCCCTATTGTTTGCAAGAGAAGTGATGAATTCTTCCTGAGTTTCGTCTTTAATCTCTTTCATCATCTCACGAAGTTCATTGGAGTATTTGTACCATTTTGCCTTGTGAGCTGGGATGCGAGTTCGTTGCCACTTACGTCTGGCTCTACGTTTTTTCTTGATCATTATGATAATTTCACGTGGGTAATTCAACCCTCTCAGTTTTCTCAGAACCTCAGGGGTATTTTCCCATGCAACTGTTTGAATGTTATAAACTAGTTGTTCAAGTTCACCATCAACTTCAGCTTGAGAACCAAGCTCGTCATTCAGATTGATGTACTGATTTATGTCAACTTTGAATTTATCCCAATCCGTGTTTTTGATGACAAGGACCGGGTTGTACGGCTTATAAATGATATGTTCACTTAGTGTGAGAATGATGGGTGAATGATCAGAGCTGAGATCAAAACATTCATCTACAGTCGCATAATTTGCCGAAATGTTTCTCATGATAAAGAAGTCAATTAGGTCTGGTTTTTTATGCGTACCAGTGGGCCAGTATGTTGGCTTCCCAGTTGAATATGGTTCGCATTTGTGGCTGGCCATATATTGGGACAGCTCTCGTCCTTTCGCAGTAGTAACTCGAGAGCCCCAGTATGTGTTTTTCGCATTGAAGTCCCCTCCAATGATAAAACGGTTTCCCAATAGTTTGAATGCATTAGCATATTCCTCATGTTTTATGCTGTACTTCGGGGGACAGTGTAAGCCCCTATTGTATGAACGACCAACGGTCGATAGCTTTAAGAGCAAATAAAGAAAGTAATTTGAAAGGTGAAGCTAAGGGTAAGTGACCTGAGGGGTCGTTGACTCCTAACGGGCTTATTAAACAACCTGAATCCAGTATTACTCTGCAGGGAATAGGTAGAGAAATAAGTAACGAAATTCACAAACACGTGGTTTATTAACCAGTAAAACAGATCGTACAAAAATATAGAAATAATGATAGTAAATTGGTAAATTCAAGTAATACAACTTAAATGGTAACGTGCTTCAACGAATAATGGCAATTAATACACAAATTGTTGAGATTACAATGCTATCAACGAACAAGCGATAAATGTGATTAATGAAATTTAGGAACTTGGCTGGTCGCAACTCAAAATAAGAAGTTTTACTACAATACACCGTGAAGCGGAACGATTTGATATCAATGAGCGTTAAGTTAACTGTGCGTGCCCTGAAGGGGCCTAATTTGAACAAACCTAGTTGCAGCAGGGAGTAATATAAATTGACTGACACTACCTTAAGTGATGGGGGTTACAGGCCTGACTTGACTAGGGATTCTGGGTTCGGCGTGGCTCGGCGTGGCGCGGCTTGCGCGGCTTGGCGTGGCGCGGCTTGGCGTGGCGCGGCTTGGCGTGGCTCGGGTGTGAATTGAGCTGGTAGCTTGGCGTGGCTCGGCTTGGCGTGGCTCGGGTGTGAGTCGAGCTGGTAGCTTGGCGTGGCGCGTGGCTTGGCGCGAGTAGCAGCACACCGGGGTCCTGGTAACGTACGGTAGCGACTTCGCTTCGGAAGGCGCGCCAAAAGCGAGCTGACTCTGCACAAATTCAACAAACACAACACAATGTATAGCGCGGCGCGGATCGCGATCTGGGGGGCGTTCTAACGAACGGATCAACTAACAAACGGGACGGGAACGGACGACTAAACACACGAGAGAGAGGTGTTTTTCACTGGAGAGCATATATACTACTGGCTGCCGTCTGATGGTCGGGGGCCCTGAGGTGGGTCTAGTCCCCACTCTACCTTACCTCCCTCTCTGCGGCTTCAAGTGGGGCCCGAGAGGGGGAACAGGTCCGCTACGCTGGGGGTAGCTCCGCCCCTCCCCGCCGTCTGCGCCCTCTCGAGGGTGGCTGGGGGGTGAAACCCCTTGCGGTTTTCTTCCTTGGGGGCGGGTGTGGCGGCCGGGGCCTACATCCCTCCCCTTCCGGTGGCCGACGTCCTCTCGGCAAGAATTCCTCCTCCCTTCATTAGGTTATCTTCCTTGGGGGCTAGGCAAAAGTGCCTCGTGCTTTATTGCTAGGGTGAAGAGCATGATAGCAGCGTTTATTTTAAAGTTTGTTAATTTAGCGGCTTCGTTTTCGAGTTATTTCAATTTTAAGATTTTCTCTTGTGAAATGTGTCTGTTTTCAGAACCAACTCAAGCTCTAGCTTTGAACAAACAAATCAAATTCGCGTTGTCTCTTATCAAGGCTTTAGGAATTCTACTAAATGATTGAGCTAAATAAAAACAGTCACATCCTCTGTGTCGTCCCATGGAAAAGTATTCTTTAATCGGTTCCTGTCTCGAACTTATCATATCATCAAAAATTATCACCGAATTATTCATTACACGTTCTACAGGTACCACTTTGTCAAAATTAGTAAACGTAAAGACTGTTTATGAGCGAGTATTTCCCTAAATGTGTATCAAAAATATTATTGGTCGCCTCCACTAATTTTAAATGGTGCAAATATTTATTAAATCGTAGCAAAGAGCAAGTTTTCACTGAATCATACGTAATAGTGAATTTTGATTCAAAAAGATACGGAGAACAAGACGACGACGACGACGTGGAGGAAAAGGTTTTGATATTGCAAAAGCGTTAAACAAATAGTAGGAGGTTTTTCGCCACAATTAGCGATATAAGAACAGATCCCACAATCTAGGCAGAAGTGGGCTCTAGAACATTGTAAGCGGATGTTGATTTGAAGTGTAATCCCTATTATCCTATTGACCTATAAGAAGGTTGACAATAACGTTGAACGGCCAACAGCTTTAAGAGCGATTAAAGAAGAGAATGTAAAAGTGAAGCTAAAGTGAATGACCTGAAGGGTCGTTGACTCCTAGTGGGCTTGATAAACAACCTGAATCCAGTACTACTCTGCAGGGAATAGGTAGAGAAATGATCAACGAATTCACAAACACGTGGTTTATTAACCAGTAAATCATACGATACAAAAATATGGAAATAGTAACAGTAAATTGGTAAATGCAAATAAATCACCTTAACTTTAACGTGCCTAGGCAAATAGTGAAATAGGTACACGATCGTTGAGAATGCAATTCTAGCAGTGTTAAAAACAATCAACGTTATTCTCAATAAACTTCA
Source organism: Creontiades dilutus (assembly GCA_031894815.1). NCBI lineage: Eukaryota > Metazoa > Arthropoda > Insecta > Hemiptera > Miridae > Creontiades > Creontiades dilutus. Next base: position 53,286 of record JAVIWC010004781.1, read on the forward strand.
GGAACTTGACTGGAATTAAGATATTCAAAAATAGTAATATCACAATAAACCGTGAAGCGGAAAAAGAGATGACAAGCAAGCGTTATCCCAATGGACCGCACCCTGAAGGGGTTTATGTTTAAGAACCTAATTGCAGCAGGGAATATTATGACTTGATTGACACTACCTTAAGTGATGGAGGTACAGGCCTGACTTGACTAGTTATACTGGGTTCGGCGTGGCTCGGCGTGGCGTGGCGTGGCTTGGCTTGGCGCGGCTTGGCTTGGCGCAGCTTGGCTTGGCGCGGCTTGGCGTGGCGCGGCTTGGCGTGGCGCAGCTTGGCGTGGCGCGGCTTGGCGTGGCGCGGCTCGGATGTGGATGGCTCGGCTTGGCGTGGCTTGGGTGTGAGTCGAGCTGGTAGCTTGGCGTGGCTCGGCTTGGCGTGGCTCGGTTGAGAATCGAGCTGGTAACTTGGCGTGGCTCGGCTTGGCGTGGCTCGGCTGTGAGTCGAGCGGGTAGCTTGGCGTGACTCGGCTTGGCGTGGCTCGGAGGTGGATCGAGCGGGTATCTTGGCGTGCAACAGGGCGCCGGGGTCCTCACAACGTATGAGAGCGTCTTCACTACTGAAGACGCGCCAAAAGCGAGCTGACTCTGTAACAATACAAACACAACACAACAGCGTATAGCGCGGCGCGGACCGCGAGCAGGGGGGCGTTCTAACGAACGGATGAAAAGTAAAGACGGGACGGGAACTGACAACACAACACTCGAGAGAAAGGTGTTCACAACTGTAGAGCAAAGAAACGACTGGCTGACGCTTCATCGTCGGGAGCCCTGAGGTGGGTCCCGTCCCCACCCCGAGTCGCCTCCCACCACGGGCCTAGTTGGTGGGCCCCGAGAGGGGGAACAACCCTTCGGTTACGGGGGTAGCTCCGCCCTTCCCCTCCGCTCTGCTTCGTTCTCGGGGTGTGGGGGTGCCAGGGGGGTGGAATTCTTCGCTGCCGCCTTCTCCGAGGGCTGAAGGGGCGGCCGGGGGCCTACACCTCCTCGAGAATTGAACAGCTATTTGAAGAATTGTTGTGTTACGTACAATCGACGGAGCGAGCAGGCTTTAGGAACTGTAATATGTGGTCATAGGTGTTTGGAATTTCTGGCTGATGATCAGTCATGGCCTATACCTTTAGTCTGACGGGTCGGGAGACCGTTTTAAATAGCACTCTGTATCCGCCTATCGTTTTAGATCCCAATAAAAATTATTCCATCGCATTATTAAGATTTGACTCGTATCATAGCATACCC
>JAVIWC010004786.1:0-53904 GCA_031894815.1 Creontiades dilutus
CGTATAAAACTTAGCTAGACCTGTCCATTTTCTTCACGATCGTCTTCCAAGCCCAAAAGGCTTCAACCTTGAAATGTGGTGCCAATAGGTATCTCGTAACCACGTTTGCAAAGGTCAGTTTCATTCCGGGAAAATTTGTCATCGTATAGCCTCAGCAGAACCACGAGCGCGGCCTTGTCCTGCGTCGGCAATTTCTCCGGAAAGTTGAAGGGCCGCGAGGTCTGTGACCGGATGATTGACGTCAAGTCAACTGGAGAGACTTGGCCTTGATCGACCTAGACCATGAACATCGTAACAGTTTTTCTTCAGATTCATACCCCATTTATCCCCGTATTTATTGATCTTATCTTGGTATTCATTTTATTCTATTTCATTCATTTATCGGTATTTATTTCCCCCGATCGCCTGGCAGGAGTTTAGCTTCTTCTTAGTGTCTAGAGAGAACGACGGATAGATTACCGTATCCTCACGTATTACAGCTACCCTTACAACTGACCTTAAAAGTGAAGGGAAAGGTAAGTGACCTGAAGGGTCGTTGACTCTAATGGGCTTCACAAACAACCTGTATCCAGTATTACTCTGCAGGGAATAGGTAGAGAAATGAACGACGAATTCACAAACACGTGGTTTATTAACCATTCAAAAATAACATGCACAAAATCGACAATTTGGTAAATGCAAAATAGTAAAATAAAATATGAAAATATGTGTCTTAAAATAAGGTATTTTCGAAATATCGCAACTCAATGACAAACGTACGTAAAGAAATAATCACTTTCAACTCGCAAATTTGAATCAAATTCGTAACTAATAGGAACGTGGCTGGTAGTTTCAAATGTGTTAAAAAGCAACTCAATAAACCGTGAAGCGGAAGAGAAAATGACAATTTTAGCGTTATCCCAAATGGACCGCACCCTGATGGGGTTTAAGTTAAGAAAAGACCTATTTGCAGCAGGGAACAATAAAAGCGTTGACACTACCTTAATGTGATGGGGGTACAAGCCTGACTTGACTAGAGGGGTCCCTGGCGTGGCGTGGCTCGTGGCTTGGCGCGGCTCGTGGCTCGTGGCTTGGCGCGGCTCGTGGCGCGTGGCTTGGCGCGGCTCGTGGCGCGTGGCTTGGCGCGGCTCGTGGCGCGCGGCTTGGCGCGGCTCGTGGCGCGCGGCTTGGCGTGGCTCGTGGCGCGCGGCTTGGCGTGGCTCGTGGCGCGCGGCTTGGCGGCTTGGCGTGGCTCGTGGCGCGCGGCTTGGCGTGGCGCTTGGCGTAGCTTGTAGCGCGGCGCTTGGCGTAGCGCGGCTCGGGGCTTGGCGTGGAGCTTGGCTCGGAGCGCAGCGTGGCGTGGCTCGTAGCGTGGCGCCTGGCTCAGGTGGTGAGAGAGCCGGGATCCAATCGGGTAGCTTGACGGGGGTTAGCTTGGCGTGACTGGCGAGCCGAGCTAAAGGCGGGCGTTCAATGGCGTGGCTCGTGAACAGCGCGCCGGATTCCTCAGATCGTCCTAGGGTGAACTCGGACAGTAGGACGCGCCAAAGGCGAGCTGGACCTGTAACACAATACAGAAAGTAGCGCGGCGCGGATCGCGATCTAATAAGGGGGGTCGTTCTAACGAACGGTTGACAACACACACACGGGCAAGAACTCTGCCGACTCGACACTGTACAAAGAGAACCTTCCGAACTGAGAGCGTAGAAACAACTGGCTACTGGTGACTAGACGGGAGCCCTGAGGTGGGACGACGCCCCCCTCCAACTTACCTCCCTCCACGGGCCTAGTCGTGGGGGCCCGAGAGGGGGAACAACCCTGCTGTCACGGGGGTAGCCCCGCCCCTTCCCTCCGCTCTGCTCCTCTCGCGGGATGCTGGGGTGCTGGAGGCGGCCGGGGGCCTACATCCCCCTTCCTTCCGGGGGCCGACGTCACCGTCGGCTAAGTCCTCGTCCAAGCTGGGCAGGGGAAAAGTCTTGTGCGGATACAGTTTCCTGTACTCCGCCTCATATCTTCGTCGGCGGCAGCAAGAGCATTTGGCGCTGTGTTCTCCCTGAACTTGTTCACAGACGGTCGGAAGGGGGTCTCCACGTTGATACTTTTTGAGCAAACGGCCAAAGAAATCTTTGCACGCGGGGCATCTGAAGGTTTGCAGGCGCTTAACTATCTGCAGACAGACAGGGCACAGGGGTCCAGGGGCGGGGGCTCCGTCGGGGGCGGTTTCCATGATCTCCACCTCAGGCTCAGCCACAGAGTGTTCCTCACCTTGGCTGGTGTACGCTTCTCGATGAGTGGTAGTAGGTTCGGCGTCTGTGCTTTCGTCATCAGTGTCGGACTCGATCGGGCGAGCGGAACTCCTCCTTCGGGTCTTCATCTTCTTGGGGAGTTGTATCTCCTCTTGCGTGTGTGTTATCTCGGCGTTCTCTTCTCGGCATGTCTCCCGAAGGCGACGACGGAGGCTTTCGTTTTCCTCGCTCAGGTCGCTAATCCGTCGCTGAGCGGTCATTAGTTCAATTCGGTGACGGCGGAATTGAGGGATGATGTTGGCCAGCTCGTGAGCCGCTTCCACTGCAATATTCTGCATTTTGTGCAACATAGTCGGGTTGGGCGTCTGTGCCATCACGTCCACGGACATTGCAATTATCTCCAGCTGAGAGACTGCGCGTTCCTCCCGGGGCTTCGTTTCCGATGAACACTCGTCGACTTCGTCGTCGAAAATTCTTGTTAGAGCCTTTTCGTACGTGTTTCGGATTGCGACCGCAGATGGTAGGGTCACCACTTGTGGTGGGTCTCCCGGTTCGTCCGTACGCGACACCCTTCTCATAGCCATCTGTGGACAAACACAGTCATTACCCCTCCATCACATACACATTACATTAGTCAAATATCAAGCAATCCTACTCCCTGCTGCACTATTCATACCTATATCATTGTTAATACGTAAATAACTCATGGACATGCAATGTGTGTTGTTTCTATCAAATTATTTGGCGTCACATATTATATTATGGTGTCATGTTCGTATCTTTTGGGCGAAAGGAAGTAGATTAATCATTACCACTAGTATAGCTTTAAATCTTATTTCTATTTTAAATATATACATATATAAACATACAATTGTTGTTAAACAAACAGAAGTATTTACAATAAACGAGTTTTACAGAGTTGTGGTGTTTTTCTTATATTACCTTCCTTCGCTTCGTGATCTGGGGTTTCATATATCCACCAGTAGTAAGGTCCATGAGTTTACAGGGGTTTCGTGGGTCCAGCCAACCCAGTCCCTCAGGTTCCCGAACCACACCAGCGAGAGCGCCAGTGACATGCATTTTTCGGTAATCTCGCACGGGTCTCGCCCTAAGTTCGTATCGCGGCGCAGGAGGATCCTCAGGTGAGTACGAGATTAACTTGCGGCTGGCGGGATCCGGTATCTCTTCGTGGCTCTCGGGGCTGACGTAATTGCGTTCGCTATCCCAGGCTTCATCCAATTCCCAGCGGTCCTGGTCCTCTAATACGTCCCTTGGGGGCGGAACGGGGGCAGGGATTTCTTGCGGGATGTTGTCGATGAACGCATCGTCGGGTATGCCTCCCACGGACGCCGGCTTGAGACGATGTGGATGTACCACTTGCTTCTTTTCTCCTAGGACGTCGCGTATTTCGTACGTAACGTCGGAGAGGCGGGACACCACGTACCATGGTCCGGTCCAGGGGCTCCAGAACTTGCGGCATTCTGCTCACCGGATCTCCCACTTCAAAGGAGCGAGGAACGCGTCGTTCATTTATCCGGGCGGCTTGTTGTTTCCAGGCCTTGTCTAGACAGCGTTTAGCGGTTTTTCGTGCGTCGTGTAGTCTCTGGAGGGAGGATGTGTAGTCGGGATCGTAGCTCTCTTGCCAAGGGGTGGTGTTGGGGAGTCAGAGCTCTCTCCCGTAGGTCAAGAAGTTTGGGCTATACCCCGTGCTTTTGTGGGGAAGGGAACGGTAAGCCGCCAGGGCCAGGGGTACCCATTCCTCCCAGTAACAGGTGCCATCCATCTCGGGCTTGTACATCGGGGCGGTGGGCATTGGGGTCTCAGGAGAGTGTAAGGCTTCCCGTATGATTTCGTCATACTCGTCCTCCTCCGGGGGCGTCATAGCTTCAAAATCTGTGGTTGGTCGCGGTTCAGCTGCGGCCAACTCCGTGCTTAGGCTACTGTAACTGGTCTGGGCGACAGTCTCCGCCTCGTCCGACGACTCGTCTCCCGTCAGCACCTGCACGTCCAACAACTTTTCACGGAGGCGAGGGGGCGCACACAACCAGCCCACGGTGCCAGATCCACCGGCGCAGGCAGCTTCCTCTTCCGGTACGGGACGGAGTCATCATTAACTGCAATGTCTTCCTTGTCGTCGGGGTCCTTCGACGTTGGTAAACTGGGCGGGGGGTTCTTTGGGGATGCGGTGGTCGGTTCCTGCGGTTCTACCGATGTCTCGGGGTCGGCGATCACCTCTACCAGAGGCGACACTGGGTCGGAAGGGACCAATCCAGTATCCACGGGTGCGGAATCCGCCGGTGGCTCCGAAACATCTTCTCCCGCAGGGATGATCACCACCGCTGGGGTGATGTCTGTAGCGGCCTCGCTGCGCTGACTCATCCTTTCTTCGGTTCCTTCCGAAGTTCCCGGGTCGATGTTGGTCACCAATCCGACCGTGATGGGCGGTAAGCGCTCGTCGCCCAGGATCACTGCCTCATTTCTTTCAGGGCACAGCACCATGGGGATCCGTCGCATGAGGTCCATGCTGAAAAGGTCCAATCCGGGCCTTTCCTTGTCAAAAATTAAAAATGTGTGCTCCAGGGTTCGGTCGCGTACTCCCAGAGTCACCGTTTGCTCCCCACAGAACTGCAACGGCTGTCCGTCAGCCCCCCAGGCAACAGCGGTGGTGGGTTGGCTAAACATCCCGGAAATAGTTTCAGAATGCGCCGCCACAGAGCAGCACCAAAATGAGCCAAAAGTAGTTCCCTGATTTCTCGGTTACGACTACGAATTTTTTTGATGTAAAACTTGATTTGTAAACTAGACTAGTACTAAATTCACGCTACTTATCCATTTTTTTTTTTTTTAATATTTAAAATAACGTTTTTTTTGTTTGTAACTTTATTGTAAAATAAAAATTAAAAAAAAACAGGTAGTCATTTTGTAGAGCATAAATTAAAAAAAATATTGCCGTTTAAATATTGAAAATCGGTCAACTCAATCAATCGGAATCATTTTTTGAATATTTATCTCAGCGCCTGGCGGCTGCCGACGTGCGACGTTGCAATTTTTCGCTTCGTGTGAAGAGTGAGCGCTAGGAAGGCCCGCCACTCGCCACACCTTCTTTCCCGCGGAACATTGGGCCTATTTGATCGCACGTCTTCAGCTCGTTAGAATCGTTCTTCGCTGTGATTGTTGCGGAGTTCACTTTTTCAGTGTTCAGTGTTATATAAAAAAAAAAAAAAGAAAAAAAAAAAAAAAAAAAATCTTCCCAATGCACCGTTTTAATAAAAAGATTGTAAATGCCGCCGAATACGCTGTTGATGGTTTTGTGGTCTGTTTGCACCTAAATTTTTTTTGTTCCTCAATTTTACAAATATGAATAACATCTTTATCTGACACAGTTGAAGAGCTTGAACACCATTTTCAGATAAACCCTACAAACTATTACGCAAAGTTATTGGATCATCTGCTGTATTTGATACGATCAGAAAAATGTCACTCATGCAGCATGATCGTATAAGCGAATTTTCTTAAATGATCGTAGGTATTACGAATAAATTTATGTTAAATTGTTATGAAGTTTGAGCACTTTAGGAACAAAGGTAATGTTAATTATAAATCTATAGCAAATTAATTTTTTCTTAGTAATATTCCAATGTAAAAATAAACTTGTGGATTTTCTCAAAATGTATATAGTGTTCTTATCAATTTCAAGCCGTTATTGAAATTCAAGTACATTTTTCAGAAAAATTTTGTGCGTACATTTTTAATTGTCCAAGTTCATGTTTAATCAACTTTCTTTTAGTAATATTCAGCTAAACAAATATAAATTTCTTGATTTTTAGCCGTTTTTAGTGAAGTTTCATGTAATTGTTTTAAATTGAACCAATTTAATGTGCTACAAAAATGCTGCCCAAAGAACTCATCCTTTTGGTTTATTATTCAATAATAAACCATTGTAATCGCTCCAAAAAAAAAAAAAAAAAAAAAAAATTCTAACCCACCCTGAAAATTTCATGGTTTACGTTTCAAAGGGTGTAGAATCCGAATCTGCAATAAAAAATTTTCCGTCCGCACGCCGTACGCAAGATTTCTTCCAAACGGCTGGAGCAAAAGATCTGAAAGTTTCAGGAAACATCCATCCTGGTCCGACGACTCCCCAATTCTTGAGCCAGCTCTCTCACTCAATTTAAAATGCCCTTTAAGTTTTGTAAAATCCCTAAAAACCTCAAAGCAAGTCGAAGCGGCCCAAATTTATACCTATTTGAAGAACATACCATGAGGAATCGAATGAGCCCCTCCCCAGGTCCGTAGGTCAAACCATTCCCGATGTATGGCTAGATGTATGGCGACAACATTTGAGTTTTTTGGTTTATTGCTGTTTGTTTGTAACCTAGTGATGCCGATAGCGTCGAGTTGTAGTGAATGTGGATACTGGGGTGATAGCCGATGTGGATACTTGTAGTTTATAGCCGATAAACGGGTTGAAGCATTCTGATATTCATGAAACGCTGATAATATATAGGTAAATATTATTCAATATTATTACTGGGGTAAATAAGTATTCTTTCACTGGGGTTTATTATTCAATTGGCTTGCGTTCATGATTTGAATTTCTACTGAGCTTTGGAGTGTGCGTGTTCCACAGGATAGAGCGATTATTGAATTTCAGGAGATATGCACGGAGCACTTAGATCTGTTCTCAACGAAAATACGATCAGTTGATCAAGTCCATGTCGCGAATATACTGAGTAATAGTTTGTCACTACCTTTGTTTTGTGTTTGAACCTATGTAATACTGTATTCAACTAGTTCGGCTTTCAGTTGAGTTTTATCAATAATAATATCAACTAAGAACACAGAAATCTTGACCATGTTAGAAATATTGTAACCTTATCTATTATTTTATAGTAATGGTTGAAGTTTTAATGAGGAAAGAGTGCGCTGTCTTCACAAAAAACTGATGGCATAGACGATAAAAACGTTGCAAATTCTTTCACTGGGGTTTATTATTCAACTGGCCTGCGTTTATGATTTGAATTTCTACTAAGCTTTGGAGTGTCCCTATTTCACAGGATACGGCGATTATTGAATTTCAGGAGATATGCATAGAGCACGTAAATCTGTTCTCAACCAAAATACCTATTTGGATTGATCAGTTGATCATATTTGTGTGCCTCCTGAAATTCAATAATCTCTCTATCCTGTGAAACACGCACACTCCAAAGCTTAGTAGAAATTCAAATCATGAACGCAAGCCATTTGAATAATAAACCCCAGTGAAAGATTTGCAGCGTTTTTTTCGTGTTTTCGATCTTCACTCAACAAAACGGCTATAACTCACATGCAGTATTATGTAATATAAGAGTTGAGGATACCGTTGGAGAGTGCGTTAAATTTCCTATCTAGCGCCAAACCGATTTTGTTTGCTCACGTCAAATTGGCGAAAAATTACTTTACAAAGTAAATTTCAAGAATATTTGAAAAAAAGGTTTTTCGGACCATCAGTACTCTACTCTAATCTGCATTTGAGGGGGTTCCTGTAGCTTTAAAAATGCGTCAAAAGGTCAGCTTTCGAATGGTATTAAAAATTTTTTTTTAAATATTTTATCTGTTCTAGAAATCCTTGTTTGAATGCGAAAAACAGCGAAGCAAGTCGAGGTTCTTACGCTTGGCAATGGGTTTCAAATAAGTACTCGTACCTATGTATTTTTACTAACAAAATTTATCTGTTTTATCTTCTGAAGGGGCAGTTTTAAATTTGTGCAAACATTTTCTAATACGTAATTACAGTAAATTCAATCAACAGCACTTCGAAGCTCTAGTCGATTTTGTTTAATTTGATCTCCGCAATCCTTTATTCTTTTGATGGGATGATCTCTCGTATCAATCCTGATGATACGCCTCTGATGGAGAGAATGAATCTCTGGTTCCAAATGAACGGGTATCGGCCCACTAAACTCGAGCAGCAATGGGATGGACGAACATCAACTTTAAAAACAGGTCAGAAACTGAAACCCCCTGTTCGTCATGATGGACGTCAAAAGAAAAATAACTTTCCACTCAACATGAAGAAAAATACGTAGAACGATTTTTTTAAAGCATTATGTTTAAAAATAGTTCAATTTTGTTTAAAAAATAGTCGTTTCTTTCGATTAAAAGACTTGCATACTTACGTCTAACTTGTTAAAAAAGTTTATTGTAATATAAAAAATTAGATCTAAAACAAAAATATTATTACAAAAATACAATATAAATTTTTTTAAAAAACTTAAAAAATCTGGGGGTGCCAGCACCCCGTAAATCCGCTTATGGACGTCAGGATTGATTCGAAAGAATAATGGATTGCGGAGATCAAATGAAACAAAACCGAAGAGAGCTTCGAAGTGCTGTTGACGCCAAAAGCAAAAGGAAACATGGAGGCCATTTTGGAAATTTACTGTAATTACGTATTAGAAAATGCTCGCACAAATTTAAAACTGCCCCTTAGAAGATATAACAGATTAATTGCATTAGTAAAAATGCATAGGTACTTATTTGAAACCCAATATCAAGCGTAAAAACCTCGACTTGCTACGCTGTTTTTTTGCATTCAAATGAAGCTTTCTCGACCAAATAAAATGGTAATTTTTTTTTTTTTTTTATATATATCATTCGAAAGCTGACCTTTTGGCGTATTTTTTAAGCTACAGGCACCTCATCAGGTAAAGGTAGTTAATGGTGAGGTAATTTTTCACCAACTTGATGTGAGCAAACAAAATCGGTTTGGCGCTTGAAAGATAGGATATTTAACGCACTTTCCAACGATATCCTCAACTCCTACTTTACATAATACTGTATGTGAGTTATAGCCGTTTTGCTGAGACAAGGTCGAAAACACGAAAAAAATCTTAGAAGTAGAATAACTCAAAAACTAAGAGAGATAAAAAAAATCTCTTTGTTGGAAATTGGTTTTAAAATACGTAGGTGAAATACTGCGCTCCTTATCTGATACACCCTGTATGACAGTGCTAATACTAGTGAACTCTCCCCACGGTGTAAGTACACCGTACATGTTTGTCAGCCGCCGTGATGTATAGGCGCATAGAAACGTGCCTATAGGTAGCTTATTGTTATACCTAACCAAATAATTATCAAATAATTTAGTTAATTTTCGGTTGACAGTATATATGAGGAGCTTACTTTCAAACAGGCACATATCCATTCAGACAAAATGTTCAGGAAGTGAAAAAAAAAAAAAAAAAAAAAAAAAAGATTTGCAGATTAGTGGAGATGTTTTTCTGCAGTTTCTCATCGGAGTTATGTGTGAGAAGGCACAGATGAAGATGCCTCAGAATATGAATCAATTTTCTCCAAAACACGAGGCTGTATATCCATTTTCATTTTGGAAATGTGCCCTTTTGATCAAAACTCATGGATTTGTGCCTTTTTGAAAAAGAAAGAATTCATTCTCCATTCTGTAGGTTTTATTGAAAACTTTACCTGACTCCATATTTCCATTTGTCATGCCTGCCATTTATCGAGTCTTGTGTAAATATTCAACGTCAAGACGAAGGCGCAATGCTTCTTTTTGGATATGTGCCTTTTTGAAAACCCATGACTTACCGCCTGACGAAATTCGGAGGATGTGTGCCATTTCGATTGCAAGGCACTGAAAAAAAAACGTCTGCCAAGTGGGTGTGGCACATAGCTTCCTCGTATCCATAACATGACTGTATAGATCATTGAAAATTATTATTGACTGAAGAACTTCGTTCAATTAGGCGAAGTAAATATTGAATTAGGGTAAATTTATTGTTATGCAGGAGCATAACTTGAGAAAATAAAGGTAGGCATGTTCAACTATTGAACAAACTATAAAATATACCCTGAAAATGTCATCGGAATTGGTCAAGAACTCGCGGAGTTATGCGCGTAACAAGGATTTCACGTTTGCGCATGCGCAGAGGCTACTATTGATTCGGGGGTCATGAAACCTATAGGGGACCATCTACACCCCAACCCGCACAATCCCTGAAAATTTCATCAAAATCGGACTATAACTTCGTGTAGTTTTGCCCGTAACTAGGATTTGCTGACAGACAGACACACAGACACGGAACCAAAATTGTTCAGAAAGGTCTAAAACGCAAAATGCGAGTGGAATTTTTGATTTCGGAGAAAAAAAATGTTCACATTTGAAAACAATACTTCCGCTACCTTGGTAGAAAGCAAAATGTAGGGGACGGATTTGTTACCTTTTGATGCAAACACATAATACTTCCGCTACCTTGGTAGACTCGGAAGCAAAATGTAGGGGACGTTACCTTTCCATGTTGGTCCGACAACGCCCCAATTCTTTAGCCAGCTTTCTAACTCAAATTGGATGCCATTTAAGGGTTGTCAAATCCCTAAAAACCTCAAAAACACTGTTACCTTTTGATGCAAACACATAACTTTAGCCCCGGATTTGATGTGGATGTGTTCTGGTTTGTTCGGAAATGATAGGGGGATCTGATTCAACACATATTCAGAGATAGAAAATTGAGAAAAAAACGTTTTCTCCCAGATTTGGATATGTGCCTTTTTGAAAGTAAGCTCCTCATATACTGTCAACCGAAAATTAACTAAATATATGCATCGCAAACTGACGGCAGGGTTCCTTTTTTCATTTTGCTATGAAACGGCGATCGGTCGGTCATCTTCTTTGAAGTGTTAGAACACAAAAACCATCCATCCATCCATCCATGTATCAATTTTTTTCTCAAATTTTCATCTGAAGGAAATCTTTCAACAATGGGAATTCAAGTGAGGACGTTTTCAGAAGTTAACCAACGTTAAGCCTAACTATAAATTTAGGGCTACAGGAGGCACGTCAATAGTAACCGTGGAATGATAAATAGTAATTAATCACATCAAACTATAACTTTATGTAGGTAATTAATTTCTAATTATCCGAATGCGGCGCAGCAACATATTTCAATTATACGCACTAATAATTTCACTTGATAATATTATAAGAAGGAACGAAGCTTAAATAACTTATAGCAAGAAACGTAACCTGGCCGTTCAGAATCAGCGATTTTCAGCAGTTGCGAACAATTCAGCAAGTAAATACAACCGGACGTACGGTATTTATACTACAAATGCTTGTAGGGGATCTCGCTCGGGAGTTTTGAAGTGGGGACGGAACCCGGCGGTCGGTCCCACTCACCTCCCGACGCCTGTCGCTTCTAGCTACCGACCCCGCGCGGAGCGGCAACACCGCGCCTGGAGGTAAATGTTGCGATATAATGAAAAAAGGATTACGATCGAATGGATTGACCGATTTTTAGTTTAAAAACTGTAAAATTAATGAAAAAATTAGCTCTTTAAAATGACTACCTGCGATTTCATAATTAAAGTTTGTAAAGTTAATTTTCACTTCAAAAAATTTTTATTTACAAAAATTAAAAATTATTTCTTCAGTAGCGTGAATTCTAAAAACTTACTGAACACAAAACTGCTTTTATTGATAAAATATCATGAAAACTGGCCGAGAAATTAGGGAACTAAATATGCCCGCATAGGTGCTGCTATCTGTTGGGCTAGAATCAAATTAGAGGGCCGGGATGTTTAGCCACGAATTCACAAACACCCGGTTTATTAACCATTCAAAATAACATGCACAATAACGACAAATTGATAAATGCAAAATGGTAAAATTGAATATATATGTATGTATCTAAAGGTATACTCACACTATGCGCAATTGGAATACAAGAATATGCGGAAATAATCGCTTACGACTAGTATTGCAATTTAGTATCAAATTCGTTAATTGGTAGGAGCGTGGCTGGCAAGTCAATTATATTAGATCAAAATCAATAAACCGTGAAGCGGAAAAACAACTACAATCTAGCGTTATCCCAATGGACCGCACCCTGATGGGGTTTACGTTAAACAAAAACCTAGTTGCAGCAGGGAACAATAAAAGGGTTGACACTACCTTAGTGTGATGGGGGTACAAGCCTGACTTGACTAGAGGGGTTCCTGGCGTGGCGTGGCGCTTGGCGTGGCTCGTGACTCGCAGCTTGGCGTGGCTCGTGGCTCGTGGCTTGGCGTGGCTCATGGCTCGCGGCTTGGCGTGGCTCGTGGCTCGCGGCTTGGCGTGGCTCGTGGCTTGCGGCTTGGCGTGGCTCGTGGCTTGCGGCTTGGCGTGGCTCGTGGCTCGCGGCTTGGCGTAGCGCGGCTCGGGGCTGGGCGTAAAGCTTGGCTCGGAGCGTGGCGTGGAGCTTGGCTAAAGGCGGGCAGTCAACAGCGTGGCGTGGGGTCAGCACGCTGGATTCCTCAGCAAGTCCTCGGGTATACTCAGACAACAGGGCGCGCCAAAAGCGAGCCGGACCTGTAACACAAACAGAGAGTAGCGCGGCGCGGATCGCGAGCTAAGACGGGGGTCGTTCCAACGAACGGATGAAAACACACACAATGGCAAGAACTCTGCCTACTCGACACAATGTAAAGAGAACCTTCCGAACTGAGAGCGTAGAAACAACTGGCTACTGGTGACTAGACGGGAGCCCTGAGGTGGGACGGTGCCCCCTCCATCTTACCTCCCTCCACGGGCCTAGTTGGTCGGACCCGAGAGGGGGAACAACCCTGCCGTCACGGGGGTAGCTCCGCCCCTCCCCTCCGCTCTGCTCCTCTCGCGGGATGCTGGGGTGCTGGAGGCGGCCGGGGGCCTACAATAATGAGGTTTCGAAGGAGGATCCGCTAAAGAGGGAACTATGAAACGAATTATTCATCTGGATGTGTAATATAATTTGTGGTGATCAAGTAAATGGTGATTATAATTTGTTCCCCCAAAATAAAATTTTCTGGATTATCCCCTGACCTATAGTTGTTATAACCCCCCTGATTACGATTATCCCCCCGAATATTCCGATTATTGGCTCCTCTGTTATTTCGATTTTAATTACAATTCCAAGTCATTTGGCGTCCTCCTCCAAAACCCCTATAATTATGGTTATTGCAGTGAGACCTCGATGAATAATTGGGTACACAAAATCTTAGATCAGCACTTATCTTTTGAACTTTCTGTAGTACGTGGGTCAGGCTATGGCTCAATTCCTGCAGATCGAAGGAGCTTCTCCCTGGTGGCGTGGCTCGTCTGGAAGGTGCTGGTGACGCCTCTCGGTGAACGGTAAAGCGGCAACATCTCATGTTCTTCATTTTGAAGCAGGAACTCTTCTATTTGACGGACACAATCCAGCAGGTCGCGTGCAGAGCTCAGTAGGACTCGCGGTTCAGCACATTTAGGACATAATGTGCAATCTCCTCAGCGGACATCCCTGGATCGACCCTGTGACACAAAGTTAACATGGAGTTAGCGAAGGCAAACGGAGTTTCTCCCCTCGCCTGTCTCCAGGACTCAAGTCGTAAACGGCTCTCGATCGGGGGGTTTGTACGCCCCGTAAAGGTGCTGAAGGACGCCTCGTTAAGGGAGTACCACTCCGCTGCTTTGTCCGACGGCGAATCGCCCAGGTGAATAAGCGCCTTCTCGTCCTAGCGACCTTCCTGAAACGGCTCTCGAACCGTGGGTAATCCTCATCTTCACCGCCAAGAAAAAAAAAAAAAAAAAATTCCTCCGAAAAGTAAAATGTAAAATGGATGAACGAAAAGGTCTATTTGGACTTATAGGTTGGGATCTAGGAGGATGTATTGATGGGTGGTCATTAGATGATGAAAGAGTACGAGGTTACTTGTTTTAACAACAAAGATCAAATCTGATACAAATAGGTAAAACAGATCCGCCGAAACAGATGACCCCAATGCGGCTGTTTGTGGAGGCTATTGAAATCTCCTTGTTTTTAAAAACAAAGATGAAACCCTGAAACAGATAACATTGACATTGTTGAAATGCTGATCTCAAGTCGTTGAGTAACATCAATACTGCGCTGAGATCGCGAAAGATTGTTGTGAGTGATGAAACAGTTTAGCGGGCCGTGTTTGGGAATCGAATTCCTTAATTGGTGGCGCCGAAGACTCAGGTTTTCGCAACTTTCCTCGGGTCGGTTTAAGATCTTGAAAATTTAATTGTCGGGTTTCCCTGAAGTCTACGCTTTCCCGAATCTCCCCATAATTAAGGAACTTCCCATCTTGAAATTTCAATTGGTATCACCAATTAAAGTTGATAAGCAGAAGTATTGCAGATGTCCGAGTTAGTGTTTTAATAAATTAAGCTTATCCAATATTCGTTAATAATAGTACGTAAAAATATCCATTTATAACAACGTTAGAACTAATTACACTAAAACTCCATTTCATTCACTTCAACTTCTCACTTCTTTATAGTAGTAGTAGTAGTAGTAGTAAAAGCCTTTTTATTTACAAATTCGAACACATAAATACATTTCTTACATCATTATCATAGTTACACAGATTGTTTTTTATTGTTCGTTACTTATTTCCAGTTACAAAGGCATCTTAAGGCTTGGCACGTAAGCCGTCAGCCTGTGAGCCAGACACCATAATATTTGCGCGAAGTTTGTTTTACACAAGTCGACATCACTTTCACCTAATGCGTATTATCTATATTAATGACTTATTATTATTATGATTATATTATTATTTAACATTCCAAAATATCACAAAACAGCAATTTAAGAAAAAAGAAAAAACAGTTTTAGGGTTAGTACATCCAATATCAACAACTGTATCAACCACCATGTAACAAACTATAACACTTCAACAATTTTAGAGGCCCAATCATATGCATATATATATATATATATAAACTCTTAGATTTTGCAGACAAACTATCAATGGTTAATTATAATTAAATTCGTTTACTAATGCTCTCCTATATCCCCATGCTACCCTAACGTACATAATGAGTTTTTCCCATTCAACTGGCGAGTTCAGTATTTTGATAAAGTCCTGTTGCGGTATTTCAGCACTTCTCAACCATCTAACTCTAAACTCTCGTAGAACGGGGCACTCACAAACGAAATGGAAGGTATCCTCCCTGGATCTTCTATTACACAATGAGCACAGATCTATTCTCTCCTCCAAGCAGGGCTGGTAGTTTAGGTTGAGGAGCTCAGTTCGCAACTTGATTATCCAGCGAATGCGGTCGATGGAGGTCACCGAGTTGAAATTTGCGCATTGTACATCGTGGTTTAGTTGGCGGTACCATGTGTAGTGAAGTGTGTTAGCTGCACGAGCCTTACACGTACTCTCGTGTCTCTCCCCTAATTTCTGGAGGATCTCCTGTATTTTAGTATTATTGATGGCGCGATAGTCCAGGTTAACACCCATTTCCCTCTGCAGCCTCCCAAGCTCATCGAAACCCCCAACACCTTTTTCAGCCAATACCAGAGCCACAACACGAGGGAATCTGTTTGGGGCCATTGCAAATACTTTCCGTATATAATCTAGGTGGAGTTTGAGGCAGTGGAAGTATAGGGGTGCCAATCCTGTCTCCAAATACAGCATATAATGGGGGGTTCGGTCGGGCAGCCAAAACACTTTTCTTATAAAGAACATCTGTACTTTTTCAATTTCTTGAAAATTCCGATACCCCCAAACTTGAGCCCCGTAACAGAGTATCGATCTCACGACCGCCGTGTAAACCTCCAATCTTGTTTTTAACGGGACCTTGGAGTCAGACAACAAATTTCTCCACACTACATTCATGGCATACTTGGCTATCGGAACCTTTTGTTTAAAATGAGGTGCGAAGGATAAACGGGGGGTCAAAGTCACCCCAAGGTATCTGTATTGATTAACAGTCTCAATAACTTCTTCTCCGTATGTCCAGCGATCGCACGACGCCAAAGGCCCACCTCTACGAAAAACCATGGCTTTAGACTTTTCCAAATTTACTGTCAAACTCCATCTCTCGCAATACCTCCGAAGTGAATCGATGTTCCGCTGTAATTCAGTGTGAGTGGGCGCGAGTAGCACTAAGTCGTCAGCATAAGCCAGCATGGATATATTCATCTCCCCCACCAACACTCCACAAGGCAGCTGAGCAGCAAGATCGTTTATGTACAATGAGAAAGCGGTAGGGCTAATAAGGCATCCTTGTTTGAGTCCGTTTTTCACTTCAAAATAGTCCGTGATTCCCTCCCCTACCCAGACCGCAGCCCTCGTGCCTGTGTACAAGCCCCTCAAGGCGTTTACTACTTTGGTAGAAAGCCCAAGCTCGAGCAACTTGAAGAATAGTGCCTCGCGGTTGATTGTGTCAAAGCATGACTTAAAATCAACGTAAAATGCGTAGAGTTTACCACCTTTATTATTGAGACGCAGCCGGACGAGATTCGTCAGCACAAAGACGCAATCCACGGTAGAGTAGCCTTTCCTGAAGCCCATCTGGTTTTCACAAAGAACATTTTCTCGACTAATGAACTCGTTTATTCGTTTTAGGAGCAAGCCGGAGTAAATTTTTGAACCAGTGTTAATGAAAGCCAGACCTCTATAGTTGGCGACTACGTCAGGATCACCTTTTTTCAATAACGGGTAGATTATTGAATTCACATAGTTGGATGGGCATCTTCCACTCTGAAACATCCGGTTGTACAGTGACAGGAGCTCGATGAGAAAGGCCTCTGGGGCGTTTTTATAATATTCATAGGGGACTCTATCGTGCCCCGGAGCTTTACCGTCTTTTAAATTACAAAGGACTTCTTTTAGCTCTGCCATCGTAAAATCCTTATCCTGCAGAGCGCTTTCATTCAGAGGTTCCACAAAATAGAGGGGATCCCGCAGAAGCACAGGGTTTAATAGGCTGTCGAAATGTGTGACCCAATCGTTGAGACTTATGTTTCCGATAACTCGGTTGGGTCGATTCGTGAAATGTTTTACCAGGCTCCAAAAGTCCTTAGAAGATTTACATGTTATCAAGTTTCGGCGGATGTCCTCGTAGAACTCCCTAGATTTACGGCAACATATGTTCTTGTAGTCATCTCGTGCCCTACCGTACGCTCCCAAGGTGAGCAAGCCATCATCATCTCTGGCCGCATGTAAATGCGCAAAAACTCTTTTCCTGGCCCTCTCACACTGGGCGTCAAACCATGGCTGTTTGTATTGCTTCGAATTCCTGCATGCTCGTGGGTTGTAATGTGCTGCTTTCTTTATGCAGTCGACTATTTGCTCAGCCTTATGTTCGATGTCATGGTGGGGTAATCCATCGCTAACCAATCCGTCCAAATTCGTCCTATAACTATCGATGCGATCCTCACACCAAGTCAGTCGAGGAAGCAACGGGTTAGGCCTGTCCTCTACCTCCTCCGTCCTCAGCTGAAAAGACACAGGCAAATGGTCGGAGAAATACTCCACCTCTACCTTGAAATCCTCCACATCTCCTAAAGCTGTGGTAGTTGCCACACAGTAATCTATCACTGATCGGCCCTGTTTTGAGATAAACGTGTATTCACCCTCCGGGTCACTCAGAGAGCGTCCATTTAATACCACCATATCCTTATCCTCAAATAACGTCAGTAATTTCTTACCATTGGCATTCGTAATTTTATCTTTAGAATTTCTTAAACCTTCAAATGGGCCCAAATTCACATGATTGCTTAGTTCTCCAAGATCTTGTTCCCCACCAATCCTGCCATTCAGGTCCCCACATATTATAAGTTTCTTCTGAGAATTGACCGTACACCAAGATTTGAGCGTGTGGAAATCCTGTTGCCACCCGTTGCAATTTAGGTACATGGGAAACACAAAAATATGCTCGTTGCCAGTTTTAACTTTTAAAGTCAATGTTTTGCTAGTTTTTTCTACACTTATAATTTTATTATGCCAGTCACTTTTTAATATACCACAGAGTAAGCCTCCAATCGCTCTACCAAAAACAGCCTGCTTACTTGCACCAAGCCACGTTAGTCTGTGGTTCGGGAAAACATTTTCATAGCACCGGAAACCCTCCTCCATAACATGAGTCTCCATCAGGAAAAATACATCGAATTTCTTCACAAAATTCAAAAATAACGGTGTTTATTTTTTGCCGTGTAAGCCATTAACATTATATGAAAGTATGCGGAGTACTCGATGTGGTGCCGGAGACGGTCCAGGTGCTGGGGCCAGGGGTCAATCCCCGCCCCCTCCCACCGGCCGTGCCGGAACCCACTGGGCGCTCTCCATCAGTGACCTGTTGATGGCACTCAGGGACTTCCCCGCGAGCTTCTCCAAAGCCCCGATTCCAGTCCGCTTGTCACAAGATAGTCCATTTTGATCATCCCATTTATATGTGGCTCCATTCCAAATCAATTTGTCTGCAATTACGTTAATTCGTATTCCATTTTCGGAAGCCTTCAAGTATTTTCGGAGTTTGAGTAGTCTTGATCGCGATTTTCTTACTTTCTCCGGGTAATCCTGGTCAATACTTATGCCCGGGAAGCCATGCAGCTTCTTTGTTTGTCTCAAAATCTTCCATTTATCCTCCACTCTTAGGAATTTCACTATAGCCAAGCTCTTTTTAGTATCAGTGCTTCCAGCTGAAAAGCACACCGAAATAGCCTCTAGAGGTATCTGCACTCCAAGACTCTCCCGGAAGAAATCAGTCAGGTCCTCCGCAGATGGGACTTCACCCCTTGTCTGCAACCCCTTTATGATTAACTTATTTTTTCTTTCACGTTTATCTATTTCATCGAGACGCTCGGACATGGCCTTATGTTCGATTTTCATCGCAGTGAAATCAGCGCTCATGTCTTTTACTTCCTGTTTAATCGAGCCGAGATCAGTCATGAGGGACTGAATGTCCGTTTGAACACTTTTCACATCCGACTTCGACGCAAGGTCCGCCAAGTCACTCTTCGTTGCCAGATTTTCCATCCTAGCATCGATCATCTTTCCTATTTCCTTCAACAATTCTTTTGGATCCATGTTCTTTTGTTTTTTTGACGGATCACCTTCCTCGTCCTCCCGAGACCTCTCACGTTTTCTAGCGAAAGTAGGTGAATTCGGTAAACTTGAAGGACCCCCAAAATATTCTGTAATCTTTCCCTTATTGTTCATATGAAATTAGCCGTCGTATTAATAAAGATAATAAGGAAAAGGCGGGGACTCGATGTCGGCAGAGCGAGGGGAAGGTGAAGGGAAGGAGGAGCGGAGGGAGCGTCGGTCAGACTCGGCAACGCTCGGGGACTCTCGGGCGCCTCAAGGTCAAATCGTAGTCCAAGCAGTCGGACCGGCCGTCTCAAAGCGGCGAGAGATTTATCCGTAATTATGATTTCAGTTCCAAGAGTAATATTTACGGCAGAAAAACGAGAAATCCACGGGCTAAACACTGCAGATCGCTTACCTGAAACAGAATTGAATGATTCCAGGCTCAATCTCCAGTTATCTTTCGCGGAAATAGGCGGTGAAAGGTTGATAACACTGACACGATACGCGCTCGGTGACAGCTCATTCGCGACACATCTCACTTCTTTATAGTTTCGCGTAATGTCCACTTTAAACAGTTCGAAATTTGCTGCATAACACCCCCAAGAGACCCAGACGTCCGAGGTGCCTTTTCTCTGATCCCCATGTGATGCCCGTTGTGGTGTTAGAAACTTCTATTTTACCCTATCCCCAGATCCTGAGGGTTTAACTTGTCAATAATGGACTACAGTTTATACAATACTCAGAGAGTACCCTGTGTCTGCAAGCTTTTTGCCCTTTCTCCCCTTCTCTGTTCTATTGCACACCCCATCAATTTATAGAAATTTAAATAAAAATTCGAAATTCGGAAACGGAAGGTTTCTTGACAAAATTGGACAGAATTTGGTTATACGTCAGAAAAAAAATCAAATACCCAGCTGTTTAATTTAGCCTTTTTTCCCCCTTTTTTTAAAATGAATTTCATACCCGGCTGTTTAATGTAGTTTTTTTTCCTTTTTTAATTACCCGGCTGTTTAATGGAGTTTTTTTTCTTTTTTGGTACCCGGCGCCTCCACCAAAATGTCAGCACCCACCCCCCTTGGGCCGCCAACCTGACTTTCCCTACGGCGCGAGGAGGGTCCCGGGGAGACAGCGACTTCCCCCGGGCGGTAACTTACCCAAGGTCCTGCATTCGCCACGCCCCTAAGACCGTGCTCTTACTCCGGTGCTCTCCTCTTGTGTCCTGTACCTGCGGATCGGATGGCGAGCTCTTGAAGTCCCTGGAGGCAGCACCTAAAACAGGAGAAGCACAGGCCCGGGGGTGGAGCCGCTGAACGCTCCCTATCTTACCCATATACCCTGAACTAGGTGTAAATAGATCAATGAGAGCATGTAGGGGGTGTGCAAGGATTAGGAACGAGGGGCTTCGGTAGTACTCAGAATAACGTTAGTCCATTTGAACCGTTATATTGGGGGAAATGCTTTAACACCGGCCCTATGAAGTTGGCGCCGATGCTGGGCCCCTATAGCCTCATTCCTGGGATCTGGGGGCTATAAATGAGGAACTCTAACCAAAAAAAAACTATTCAAGTATTAAATAGGATGGGGCAACACAATACCTTGATGTATGGGGTATGTAGGCGGCGGGTCCACGGCGGTGGTCCACGGCGGAGAGTCGGCGACATGGCGGTCGGCCACCCTCGGCCCCTGGTCTCCTCGGGGGTGACGTCGGTCCTGTTGATCGGCTGGAGTCAAGAAGAGCAGAGAGCGATCCTCCTCAACGTCTTGGCTGACGCCTCCTCGGTTCCCCTCCTTGTTACCGTGTGTTGCCCAATCCTAACCCCTACCAGGACCATTGACCAAATAAACAGAAAACCCGGAGCCTCCCAGATTCCAAGAACCCGGCTCACAATAAAATAAGGGTTACCCAGCACCTAACTTGACCAACCAACCCCAAAACCGTAATACAAAAGGAAGGGGGTCGAAAATGTGGGACGAGCCCCCCTTTATCAGATAAACCATTAAAAAATATAGAACATTAAAATCATAATCAACATCTCCAATCGATGGTGTTATATACTCGAAAATATATAAATCTTTAAATGAATACAAGTATTTGAATCCAGTAATTACACACGAATGATTTATTCAAACAACATTCCAAAAGACAAAACACATGATTGCTATCAGCTGGATGTGTGGGTAATTACTAATAATTATTACAGGATACTACATCTTTTCCCCACTTCATTTTTTGTCTAAACATAGTCTTTGAATTTCACTGGTGGTTTGACAACTCTTCCACTCCTTGTTGTCTTCTCATTGCTCGATTCCGATGCCATTGGATGGTTCACTTCCCCTACATCTGGTTCTCTTGAAACATCTTCCACAGCAATCGGAACAGAAGAATTGAGAGGGATTTTCTGAAAAAATGACGCATTCCGTGTTACTTCTGCACCATCACGACACGCTGTAATTTTTGTTCCACTCACTTCCTTGACATTGTAGGGATCTGGGTCATAAGGAGTGGACAATTTATTTCGCTTTCCTTGTCGTACCAGCACTGCATCACCCTGTTTCAATTCGTGAGGTTTCACATGTCTTTTCTGGTCAGCATAGTCTTTCATTTTCTGTTGACTGATTTCTTCATTTATCACAAGCTTATCATCCACATCATCATCGAAGATATTCTCTGGCATCCTGGGTAGGTACGATTTGAAATTGTTCCTAAGGAGAGCTTTTGCTGGCGATACACGAGTTGAACTGTGTGGTGTATCACGGTATTGCAATAAGTACTCCGGTAAAACATCTTCCCAATTTCTACCTTCGATTGCTGCTGATCGTAAAGTCTTGTTCAAGTTTATCATGAAGTGCTCGACTCTTCCATTTGCTTCTGGCCAACGACTTGTGGTTCGTTGATGCTTGACCTGTAAGGAACGGCAAAACTGTTCAAATTCGGATCCATTGAAAGGAGGTCCATTATCAGTTCGAATAGTGCTGGGAATACCAAACATTGAAAAAATTTTGAAGATAAATTTTGTGACGACTTCGGTTCTTAAAGATGATATTAATTCAGCTATTGGATATTTACTATAGTCGTCAATGATGACCGCCACGTATTGTCCATTGGGCCATGGACCAGAAAAATCCATAGAGATATTCTCCCAAGGGCCCTTTGGAATCGGGTGTGTCTGAATTGGATCCCTTGACTTCTTTTGATTGTTCGCCCGGCATGGTATGCATTTGTAGACCGCTTGCTCCACCGACGAATTCAATTTTGGAAACCAAACCTTGCTTCTGAGCAGTTCCTTAGATTTCGAAATACCTTGGTGCCCTCGATGTGCAAGACCAACGACTTTACTTTGTAGGGACAATGGAATCACGAGACGAGATCCTCTAAGCACAATATTATCAGCTGTCACGGCTATTTCATCCTTGATAGGTGCATACTGAGAAAGAAGAGAATCTGACCAGTCCCCAGACCGTACTGCTTCAATAACCTTTCCCAATGTGACGTCTTTGTAGGTTTCTGCTGAGAGTTCTTCTCGCGAGATTCTGGACGGCAGATGAGCTTTTGTCACTAGGTTGACGAAGTCTTCCTCACTGGATGAAGTAGTTTTCTTTCCAGGATGGCGGGACATGTAATCGGAAGGATTGTCTTTCCCAGGAATGTGGGACACCGTGAAATCATACCCTATGGTTTTGAAAATTAATCTTTCCAACCGAGGTGAAGTCTTGGCTCCCGATTTTGTCAGCAGTGAAACGAGAGGTTTATGGTCTGTGTGGATGACGAATTGAGCACCAGCCAAATATTCGTGAAAATGGTGTATTGCCCATGAAACTCCCAACATCTCTCGTTCAATCTGACTATACTGTTAGGAAAACGATACGTGGAACGGTCAGTTTGAACGGGGTTTTATTCTCGTAATATTTTGTCACACGAATTTACAACACAACAACACAAAACACATGACGTAACCAACGAGTTCTAGGGACTCGCGTCCCTACACTGCTCCCCTTCCCGCGAAAGTGGTTCACAGGGGGCCAGCTTGTCGGCGTGCACCACTCTTGCTCTTGCCCTGGGAGGCTTCACCTGGTAGAGGACATCCGAAAGCTGCTTCAGCACGTGGCACGGGCCGACCCAGTCCGACTGGAGCTTGGCGCAGACCCCTATTCTTCGCTTCGGCCAGTGATACCAGACCTTATCCCCAGTCTTGAACTTCGGCCGCACAGCGTGCACATCATACCTGCGCTTGGCCTCGGAAGATACGCGCTGCAACTGCTGACTTGCCAAGCCCCTTGCCTCCTCCATGAGATCCTGGAGCTGCCGTCCGTACCCGGGAAGCGAGCAGGAACCTGGTGCAGGGCCGGTCAGCATCACCACCGGTAGGCTGAGCTCCCGTCCTAACGTTAGCCGGGCAGGACTGAACCCGGTGGAGCTATGCTCGGCAGCACGAAGAGCCAGAAGAACGAATGGCAAATGGTCGTCCCATTCCCGCTGATTTGCCCCCACCACCTTGGACAGCATCTCCTTCAGCGTTCTGATGAAGCGTTCCGCCTGACCGTCGCTTTGAGGCCGCATAGGCGTTGTTCTTGTTTTTTGAATCCCCAGCAGCTGCACAATGCTCTTGAACACGTCGGCTTCGAAGGTACGTCCCTGGTCGGAATGCAACTCCCTCGGAACTCCAAACCGAGCAATCACCGTTTCCACAAGCCCTTTTGCCACTGTCTCCGCCTTTGTATCTGGCACAGGAAAAACTTCAGGCCATTTGGTGAATGTGTCCACTACCACCACTGCATGCCTATGCCCCCTTTTCGTCGTCGGGAGTGGTCCCACCAAGTCGATGCACAGGCGCTCAAACGGAACCCCAGAAATGTACTTCTGCATAGGAGCCTTCTTCATGACGCCAGATTTTCCCTTCCTAGCGCAAACATCACAGGCCTTACAGGCCAGCTTCACATCCCCCGTCATTCCCGGCCAGTAATACCGCACTCGAATCCCGGATAACGTCTTCCGCCGTCCAAAATGGCCCAGTCCGTGAGCCTGCTGCACCACTTCCGCCTGCCTCTTCCTCGGTACCAGCACCTGCTCTTTCATCCACCTTCCTTCACCCCAACGACGCACCAGAAGTTGACCCCGCAACGTCAGCATGTCATACATGGCCCACAACGTCTTCGGAACTGTGCCATGTTCGACCACCTCTTGCCATTCTGGTTTAGTTCCCCGTTGCACCCAGTGATATACCACCCTCAAGTCCGGATCTTCAAGCTGATCAGCTACCCAATCTTCGTCCCGCGACTCCAACTTCACCAGCCGTCCGTCCACCACCTCCTCGAACCTTTCCTCTTGACGCACACAGTACCGACATCCGAGCTGCTCACACGGTCTCCGTGATAACCCGTCAGCATTGGCGTGCTCCTTTCCCGGCCGATGCACCACTGCGAAGTCGTACCGAGAAATTCCCTCCATCCACCTTGCCAGCTGTCCATCCAGCTCCCGGAAGTTTCTCAGCCACTGCAGTGATGCGTGATCCGTCCGCACCAAGAATTTGCAGCATTCCAGGCCGTAGGATTTGAAGTGCTTCAATGCCAGGACCAGACTCAAGAGCTCCTTCCGCGTGGTGCAATAATTCCTTTCGGCTTTGCGTAGACACCGACTGAAGTAGGCCAAAACTCGCTCCTTTCCATCTTGAACCTGCGACAGAACAGCCCCAACCGCCTTGTCCGAGGCGTCGGTGTCCAGTATGAACTGCGCACCGGGGACAACATGCCCGAGCACCGGAGGACCCGTGAGAGTTTCCTTCAGGTCATCGAACGCCCGTTGGCATTCCTCGGACCACACGAAGGCATCCTTGGAGTCTTGCAGCTCGTACAGCGGTTCCGCCCGTAGCGCGAAGTCTTCCACAAACCCCCTGTAGTAAGAACAGAAAGCCACGAACGACTTCAGCTCCTTCGCATCCTTGGGGATGGGCCAGTTCCTCACCTTTTCCGTCTTATGGTCTTCTGCTGCAATGCCATCCTTCGAGACCTTGTACCCCAAATACGAGACCTCTCGAGAGAACAGCCTGCACTTCTTCGGGTTGACCTTGACATTCCCTGCTCGCAAGACCTCGAAAACTTCCCGGAGACAGTTCATCTGTTCATCGAAGGTTCTGGCGTGTACCAAGACGTCATCTAGGTATACCTTCACCCACCCCAAGCGAATCTGATTGTGTAATAGCCTCGCCATGGCTCGTTGAAAGGTAGCTGGTGCGTTCGTTAGCCCAAAAGGCATCACCTTGAACTGCCACAGGCCCCACGGTGTGCAGAACGCCGTCTTTTCCTTATCCCCCTCATGCATGGGGATTTGCCAGTAACCACTCTGAAGATCAAGGGTCGAATACCAGCTGCTTCCGGCCAGGCCACAGACCAACTCATCAATCTTTGGGAGGGGGTGCGAGTCCTTCTTGGTAACATCGTTCAGTTTGCGGTAATCCACACAGAACCTAGTGCTCCCATCTTTCTTCTTGACTAGCACAATCGGACTAGCCCAGGGGCTTTTAGATGGCTCCACGATGCCCTTGGACTCCATCTCGCGAACCAGGGAATCCACCTCCTTCAAGCGGAAGGGCGGCAGCCTCCTTGGTGGCTGGCGAATCGGATGGCTCGACCCCACATCCACGGTGTGATTACACCCTTCAATCCTTCCTAAATCCGCGCTGCTACTTGCAAAGATGTCGGCAAACTCCGTCAGCAAACTGGCAACCTGCTGCTGCTGTCCGTGTTCCAACGTCGCACTTGTCGTCGAGAATAAGTATTGCACGTGTTCCGGTACCCCTGGTGGCCCGTCGGATGTGTCAGCCGCTGCTAAACACCTGTCTTCCAAGAAACCCAGTTCCTGGCACTCCCGGTTATCGTCTGAGGGTTCTTCAGGCTCCTCCACAATGCACCCATCCAGGAGCAGGCCGCCGGACCGTCCTAACCCCACCACCGGGCTACCCCGAACAGTCACAACAGCGTTTGGTACATCTATGGAACAGTCATGTGCCTCCAGGAAGTCGAGACCCAAGACGCAGGAATCGTAAACATCCGCCACTAGGACAGTGTGCTGCCAGGCCTGGCCATCTCCTAGGTCCAGAACCACTTCGGCTTGACCGAGAATTCTGATCCTGTCGCCTGTGATGGACCGGATGTACACAGAGTTGTTATTCCGGATCACGGCTTTGGCCAGGGAAGCGACGTGACCACTGACGATTGTCTTCGATGAGCCCGTATCCACCACCATCTCGCAGGGCGTTCCATTCACCGAGCCCCGTAGCAAAATTGCCGCCGACGACGTAGCCCTGCGACTGACCTCCTCCTCTTGACTTTCTCTTGGTGGGCCGTTGGTAGCGGTCACGGCTTGGCCCGTTAGTCTGACCGCTTGCCGTTTCCCTGGTTGAGATTGCGACGGAAAGGGCACTGCCGGAAGCCGTGGCTGGGGCTGTCACAAATATAGCACCGATAGCCTACCTGTTGTGTGCGTCCTTCAGGCAGCTGTTCACGTGCTCCGGCCACCCTGCTTGGCACCGGCCGGGGAAGTTGCGACACAGCCTCCATGCGCAATGCTACCGTCAGAGCGTCCTGCATGGTCCTTGGCCACACCATCATCACGCGTTCCCGAATACTGGCGTCGTGTAGTCCTTCCATAAAGCGTAGAACCAGAATGCCTTCCACCGAGGCATCGGCCCCTCCCGGCCATGCTTTTCGACCGAGCTCGCTGAGCTCTCTGTGGAACTCCACAATTCCCTCACCAGCCCGTTGCACGCGGCTGTGCAGCATAGCCAAATACAACTCAGGTCGGTTTCCGACCCCGTACCGCGTATTGAGCGCATCAACTAATCTGGCATATTGTACTGGTCGAGGCAGCTGGGTTAGTACGGTGATGGCTTGTCCGCAAAGCGCCGCCCCCAACTCGGTGACCTTTGTCGATTCATCCCAACGATTCTTCGCCGCTATCATCTCGAACTGGCAGTAGTACGACTCCCAGTCGCCCGTCCCGTCGAAGGCCCTTGGTCTCGTATCCTTGCTGTGAGGCGAATACGGCGCCATGGGCGTGACCTGCTGCAAAACTCGGTGCGTGTGATCTGCGTGGGTGGACGGTTCAGCCCGCAGGGAAACCTGTATAGCCTCCAAAGCATCCTTCAGTGCACCCATAGTGCCGTACACTTTGCTTATCTCGTTCCTAACTGTGTCTCCCACCGCCCACACCTGGTCGACAACAAATTGGCGGGTTTCCAGAGGAACTCCGTTAACAGTAATAGGCACTGCTGGCAGATCTGCAGCGGACACCAGAACCCCTGCTGCACTCACCGGCTCGGCTGGAGCTGCGTTCGGGCCCTCCTGTTCCGCATATTCTTGAGCCTCGTGAAATTCCTCTTCTTCTCCACCGTCCTGTGGTACCGGTAGCGGCGCGGGTGCCGGCGGATGAAATTCCCGGCCAGAACGTGTTGGCATGATCCCACCGCTGTCACCAATGTTAGGAAAACGATACGTGGAACGGTCAGTTTGAACGGGGTTTTATTCTCGTAATATTTTGTCACACGAATTTACAACACAACAACACAAAACACATGACGTAACCAACGAGTTCTAGGGACTCGCGTCCCTACAATACCTTTTTTGAACGTCAGTCAAACTGATGCTAGCACATGCTATTATAGCCGGTTTTCTATTTCCCGGTTGTGCCAAAATCGCTCCCAAACCTTCCGGACCAGCGTCAGTATAAAGGTGAAGAGTTTTCTTATTGTCGAAATATTTTATGGAAATAGCATTACTAATTCTTTCTTTGACGTCATCAAAGCACTGTTGTTCTGTATGTCCCCACTTCCATACGCTGTCTTTCTTTTCTAAATTTCTTAATGGTTTAGTCAGATTAGCCAAGTTAGGGACAAATCTGGTGAGAAAGTTTACCATGCCTAAGAAACTTCTCACTCCAGGGACGTCAGTAGGTGGTTTCAGCTTCAGAATGGTTTTCTTTTTGTTTGGGTCGACAGAAATTCCTTCTTTTGATAAAACAAAACCTAAATCAGGCACACTTTTCTGGTTGAATATGCATTTTTCTTGGTTAAGTGTCAATCCTTCATCCTGCAACCTTTGTAACACAGAATTTAGCGTGCGGTCATGCTTTTCTATATTCTCAGCAAAAATTAGTATATCGTCACTGACATTTACACATCTGGGGATATCTGCAATGATTTTTTGGATGGTGGCATTGAATAATTCAGGTGCCGAATTTATCCCGAAGCTTAACCTTTTATATCTGAATAACCCCATGTGGGTTGCAAATGTCGTGACATAACGTGACTCGGGATGTAATTCCAACTGGTGGAAACCCTTATTTAAGTCTAATTTTGAGAAAACCGTGGAACCATTAATGAGAGCCGCGATTTCTGGGAATGTTAGAGAAGGATGACGTTCCCGCTGTATAGCCTTATTCGGCCTCCTCATATCAACACAAACCCTTACACTCCCATCTTTCTTTGGGACAATTACCACAGGGGAGACCCAGGACGTTGGTCCCTCTGCCTTTTCAATTATATCCATTTCCAATAATTTGTTGATTTCACCTTCTAATTTCTCCCTGAGGTGAAAGGGGATTCGACGATATAGAATAGCTGTGGGAGTAACATCTCTATTAACATGTAATTTAACCTGGAAATTTTTCAATTTTCCTATTCCTTGGAAAATATTTGGAAATTTTTCTTTAATATCTTCGATATTATTGGTTATTTGTAGAACTAAAGACACAATACCCAACTCTCTAGCAGTCTCGTAGCCCAAAAGTGAATCTCCTTCCTCTACTACCACAACTTTTGCCCTCACCGTAACACCTTTCACTCTGAAATCACATTTGAATTCGCCCAACAGAATCACCGCCTTACCCTGATAAGCTTTCAATGAACAGTGAGTTCGTCTTAGAGGAGGAGGGTTGGTAAGTTGCTCATAGACAGTTTTAGATATCATGTTCACCGAACACCCAGTATCAATTATGAAATCTACGTATTTGCCGAAGATTTTCAATTTTTTGGTAGGAATACCCCTACGTTTAGCCAAATCCAGCAAGTTGAGGGATAATTCGCCCTCAGAATCAGCCCCTGAAGATTCAGAGCTCTCCTCAACAGCCTGATTTACGAAACGAGTATTAGATTTTCCTTTTTTTGGTTTATTTATAATGTCCTTCTGTGATTTTGAACAATTTTTGACAAATGGAAGAAATGGAAGGGAGATTACAAGCTTTGCAACGATAACCAATTGCTGGACAATTTTCACCCCTTTTGTGAGGCCAAGTTCCGCCACAATTGAAACATAATCGCGTAACATTTTGAACAAAATCAGAACTACTTGCAGCCGAAAAATTATTGATTTGAGCTTCAACAATCTCCTCCGATTTCCCAAAGTCGAGAACCTCTTTCAATGTCAAATTATTTTTCTTCAACATTTCTTTTCGAAGATTTTCAGATTTAGTTCCCAATAATATTTGAACTTTAATTTCAAAATCTGTGTCATGAAATTCACATGTTGCTGCTAACTTTCTCAAACGAATGTAATATTCCATAATAGATTCAGAATGTTCTTGCTGAGTTTTCCGAAATTTGAAAATTTCATATAAAATGTTTTTTTCTGGAGCAAAATGATCCGACAGTTTGGCCTTAGCATCAGCATAGGTGGGGCCCACGTCTTCTAAGTTTCGAAAAATTTCTTGAACCTCACTGCCCGCACAGTTTAACATCAAAGCCCGTTTCCTCAAATCAGCCGTGATATCAGCGGCTATCAAAAAGATTTCAAATTCGCTAAGCCACGTAGCCCAGCGACTGGCTGCATTTTCGTCTAAATGCGGATTGAAGAATCCCGGTTTTATAACGAAGTCCATTTTGAATTTAATAAAATAACTCACCTGTCAAAGACGAATATCAAATCGAAAGCATGTAAAGTCCGGCTTTGTTCACAATCCGACCAGTTCGACCACCGACCTCCAATTGTGAACTATCTCTACAGCCCTGCGCCAAAATGTTATATACTCGAAAATATATAAATCTTTAAATGAATACAAGTATTTGAATCCAGTAATTACACACGAATGATTTATTCAAACAACATTCCAAAAAGACAAAACACATTATTGCTATCAGCTGGATGTGTGGGTAATTACTAATAATTATTACAGGATACTACAGATGGTCCCACGTCAATATGTCCCGTTGTCGGCGGGCGATGCTCACAATATTTTCTTTAACATCCAGTGACCAATCTTTCTGTTTGTAGATCTGTTTGTGTCTACCAATTTCCTCATTCGTATGCAAAAATACGAAACTCCTCAGTAGAAACCAATTTAAAGCAATAAACTGGAGCGAAAGCATTCCTAGCTTCTAACACTGGTCCTTTAGTATGAATTAAGTTCTTCATGGAAACTTTGCCAACTACTGTTTCGGGAGCGTTATTCAATTCAGACCCATTTTTACCATAAACAACATTTTCTGTAAACTTGATCGTTTTTGGTAGGGGAAAGCGGGGGAATACCGTCGCCCCGGGTAATACCGCCATCCCCCTTGGAGAAATTAGATGAGCACTTTACTTGCTAAGCCACTGATTTTCCAACTCCCTGAAACAGGAGGAATGTCGGAACACCTGATCCGGCGTGAGCCAAGCGTCATAAAAGGTTATCAACTGCTTCAAATTTTTTGTGCCCTTGTGATCTAATTTTCGCAGTTTTATTCTTGTAAGCCAGTGGAAGCATCCCCCCTAACCGACATCCCAGCACAACCAGGACCTTCCAGAGCCCCACAGAAGAGTAGAGAAGACGAGCCAATGGTTATTGCTGACCCAGGCAATGAGGATGGAGTAGAAGAGGAAGAAGTCACCTCAGGAATGGATGTCCTCTTCCCCCTCTCTGGTGGGGCCACGTGACTGACTTGTGACCCCTTCCACCCTCCAGGGAGCGACTGGAGACGCCGTCGAAAAAGCGTCAGTTGCTTATATGCCCTGGTTGAGTGAAGATTTATTGAATTGTGAAGTCGCTATATATGCGCCAGTGAGTCGAGAAGAACGAGAAGAACCTTTTATTTTGTGCCAGTTAGTTAGTTCAGTTGTTGATTGTTACTGTGCGTTTTCCCCGAGACAGTGACTCCAGTTATTCCCCCCAGTTATACGCGTCCGCGATTATCCGCGAAAGAATCGCGAATCCACAAAAACGCCGAGAACGGGTAACGTACATCCACGAAATCCACATATTGTTACCCCTGCTGCTTGTTCATTACCACTAATAGTAATTCTGTATAATTTGAAAGCCCTTCAGGCAACATTGTAGTAAAACTTAACAAACACGCCAAGAATCCCTTCAGGAACGCCGCTTCGCGGCCGGCGAGTAACGCCCACGCTTACCTAAATACTTACGTTGAAGTTTCCAACTAAAGGGGTTCTCCCCATTGTACTGTTTATATCACATTGTTTCCTAGAGAACTAGTCAAGAATTGGAAAAACTCAGTTTATATAATTCTCTGCGTTCTTTACATGTTTATGTATTTCAGGAAAACTAATCTAAGAGATTTATATGTGTTGTTTGCCATTGCGTTGTAGATGTGCAGTACTGAGTTTATTATATGTTCGTTCCTATGATTCCGAGAGTTCTTCTTTCAGATCCCGATTTCCTGCAGTGAACTTTGATTTTGTGTACGATCCATTGTAGTCCCCTTCAGGGAATTGGAGAGGCCAGCTACCACGTAACGATTGAAGCGCTAGGAACTAGGAGAAGGGAGTGGGAACTTTCAGAACTAATAGAACTCAACTTCTTCTTCATCTCTTTAATTCAATTTCTTGACGGGGGGCTTACAAGTTGGTGGCAAGCGCTGGGATCGCTGCTCGGTACGCCGGGCAAGGACCTCGCAAACAGTAGGCAAGTAGTGGGGAGTTTTCACTGCAGGGGTCGGATCGGGAGGAACGTCGCAGGTAAGAACGTAGGTAGGAAGCGTGGGTAACATTGATTGTGAACCCAAACGCACTGAACCTTTTCCAGCCATGGCGTGTAACGAGGAGAATGGGGAAGGGGTGTCGGGCGCATTAATGCGCCAGGTAGAGCGTTTGTTGAGATCCTACAATGAACTGTCTGAGAGGGTAAAGGTGCAAGAGGAGGAGGGCGTGAGGGGATCCGGGGGATCGGACGTGCCGCGGTCGATGTTCTTGGAACTAGAAAATTGGGATCCCGATGAACCAGGAGCAATAACGGTGGCCGCATTCTTCCAACTGTTTGAGGATGTGGCGGGGACACTCTCGCAACACAAGAAACTCCGTTTGCTGCGTGCAAAAGCCAAAGGAACGGCGAAGCAGTTTCTTATTGACAACGCACCGAACCATGAAGGGATCGCACCGTATGATGAAGCCAAACGTGCCATGCTGTCATGGTTTGAAAAAGAAAACCCGGCGAAGGCGGCAGCCATGTTGTGGAACGCGAAGGAACTCCCTCAAGAGACACTGAGGCAGTTCGCGGAACGGATACAGAGACTGGCCCAGTCAGCTGTACTAGAAGAAGGACAGGAACTCTCGAAACCCCAACGACAGAATTGGGTGAAACGCCGAGCACTGAAGGCGTTTATAAAAGGGGTGCGCAAGGAACTTAGCTCCCTTTTAATGAACAATCCACCAGAATCCATAGAAGAGGCGCTAAAAAGGGCAGAAGAACTCAAGGAAACGCTGGAAATGGAGGATGAAGAACCAAAATGGGAAATAGCGGCGGTGGGAACTAGGGAGGAACGCAGGTGCTATGAGTGCGGGAACCCCGGGCACTTCGCTGCGCGATGCCCGAGGAACTCAGGAAGAACGTTGCCCCAGCACGCGAGGAACTTTGGTAAGCCGGTTCCGAGATATGCATGCTTTTTTTGTGGAGTGCTGGATCACTTCCCAGTAGAATGTGTGAGGAACCCTCAGAAGGGGATCTTTTGCGACTATTGTGGGGTGAGAGAACATCTAATGGAGGACTGCCATCGCCACAAACTGCTGAGAGCAAGTATGACCGGAAAGGGAACGCGAGGAACGCCACCCATTGAAGGAGGGGAAGCAGAACCAGAAAAACTCCAGTTTGATGTGGGACACATGCCAGTAGTAAAATACTGTCAGGTGCGCCCCATGTATATCTCAGTCATGCTGAACGGGATGCCACGAGATCTCATCCTGGACACGGGGGCGGCGGTGTCAGTGTTGGCAACGCCAGTAACGGGCGTTCCCTTAGTTCCAACCAAAGCAGTGGCTTGGGGTGCAGACGGCCAACAACTGAGATTCAGAGGGGAACAAACAGTGCACTTAAGAGTGCAAGACCGAGAACTCTTCCACACGTTCCTAGTGTTCGCCCAAGAGAACACGGGGCTAAACCTTTTTGGTATGGATCTAATGAGAAAGATCCCAATGACGTTGCGCCCCGAACGGAACGAAGCAACACTGTTGAGAACCCCAGAATCTTCCCTGATAAAAGTGGGCATGGTAACGAACGAGAACCCCGCGCACCCACAGAACTTAAACTGGCAGATTGAGAGGAACGCGGGAGGTCAACCCTGCCTAACCAAAAACGGACTAAGAAGAACGCTAGAAGAACTCTACCTTGGCCCTCAAAGGAACGCCAAGAACTCCATGACCCAACATAACCCAAAGGTAGAGGTGAACTCCGCAGACATGCAAGAGGAACTCTACCCTGACATCCCAAGGAACGCCAAGAACTCTGAGGAGCAACATCACCCAATGATAGAGGTGAACTCCACAGACATGCAAGAAGAACTCTACCCTGACATCCCAAGGAACGCCAAGAACTCTGAGGAGCAACATCACCCAATGATAGAGGTGAACTCCACAGACATGCAAGAAGAACTCTACCCTGACATCCCAAGGAACGCCAAGAACTCTGAGGAGCAACATCACCCAATGATAGAGGTGAACTCCACAGACATGCAAGAAGAACTCTACCCTGACATCCCAAGGAACGCCAAGAACTCTGAGGAGCAACATCACCCAATGATAGAGGTGAACTCCACAGACATGCAAGAAGAACTCTACCCTGACATCCCAAGGAACGCCAAGAACTCTGAGGAGCAACATCACCCAATGATAGAGGTGAACTCCACAGACATGCAAGAAGAACTCTACCCTGACATCCCAAGGAACGCCAAGAACTCTGAGGAGCAACATCACCCAATGATAGAGGTGAACTCCAGAGACATGCAAGAGGAACTCTACCCTGACATCCCAAGGAACGCCAAGAACTCTGAAGCCCACCACGACCCAATGGTAGAAGTGAACTCACTGAACGTAAACCTGTCAAGACAAGACCAGTGGAACTACGAACTAGACGAGGATCCATTACGTTCGGATCCTTATGTGGGAACCCTACGAAGGGAAAAGGACCCGATGGACGAGGATCCTCCCCCCTTTAGAAACCCCATACGACGCTGAGGGAATAACCGAAACCATGGACGACGCCGAAGAACTGCCTATAGAACGATGGGAAGAACAGAGACCAACGAATGAACAGGATTGGGAGGATAAGCTGGCTCACCTGAACCATACCGCAAAGGACATGACCACGAGGGTGTTGCAGAGATACTCACACATCTTCCAACATCCGGATCGGGAGGGCTGTATGCTAAACATCGCCCACCACATTGACACCGGAGAAGTGGCCCCTATACACACTCGTCCATATATAGTTCCCCATGCATTGAGGCAAGAGGTGGAGCAGCAACTACTAGAACTGCTGCAGGATGGAGTTATAGTGCCATCGTCCAGTCCTTGGTCGGCCCCGGTGGTGCTAGTCAAGAAAAAGACTCCGGTTGGGGAAAAGCAAAAGTGGAGAATGTGTATTGATTACCGAGGCCTGAATAAACACACGAAAGCTGACGCATACCCAATTCCCAACTTGCAAGAGACCATAGCCATGCTGGGTCGCTGTAGGTACTTCAGTAAGATCGACTTGGTGTCAGGTTACCATCAAATCCCTGTCCATCCAGAATCAGGCGAAAAGACGGCTTTCACTGTGTTGGGACGTCACTTTGAATACACCAGAATGGCCTTTGGATTGAAGAATGCTCCTGCAACGTTTCAACGAGCTATGAATAACGCTCTCGACGGATTAATAGGGACAGACTGCTTGGTGTATTTGGATGATATTATCATTTTCTCACCAACCCTGACTGAACATTTGAGCAGCCTGAATAAGGTGTTTGCCCGCCTCTCAGAGGTGCGCCTGAGAGCCAACCTGGCAAAGTGTGAATTCCTACAAAGCCAAACCCACTACTTAGGACATATCATCACGAGGGAGGGGATTAAGATGGAAGAGGATAAGGTATCTGCTATACGAGATTTTCCCCAACCTAGCAGCGTACGACAGGTTCAGGCATTCCTGGGGCTGGCCGGATTTTATAGAAGGTTTGTACCAGGATTCGCCGAACTCGCCGCCCCTCTCACACAGCTATTAAGAAAAAATATTCCGTTCGCGTGGGAGGAGGGTCAGCAGAAGGCGTTCCAGGAACTTAAGACAGCATTGATGTCTGACAAGGTCTTGATGTATCCGGACTTGGACAAGGAATTCATATTGGCGACCGACGCATCGCAGACGGCCTTGGGCGCCGTATTGTCACAGAAGGTGAATGGGGAGGAGAGGCCTGTGGCATATGCCAGCAGAAAACTTAACCCGGCAGAGACACGATACTCCACGACAGAACAGGAACTACTGGCTGTGGTCTGGGCAGTCCGCCATTTTCAGGCGTACTTGTTAGGACGCCCGTTTATCCTAGAAACCGACCACATGGCCCTCACAGCTGCACTTAGACTCAGAGACCCAACGTCACGGGTCGGACGATGGGTGTTGCGACTGTCAGAGTATACGTTCATACCCCAATACCGAGCAGGGAGTCGCATGGGCCACGCTGACGGGTTGAGTCGAATGCACATCGCCCCTATTACATTGGACATCCCCGGGAGATTGATGAAGGCCGCCCAAGACATCGATACCTGGGTACAGGAGTGCTCACGCAGCGGAAAGCCACAGTATCGTCAGCAGAACGGGTTGTGGGAGATGGAAGTGACTGCAGCCGACCAGAAGAGATGGGTACCGTTGATACCAGCTACCATGCGGGACTGGATCTTGGTTAACTGTCATGGTAGTGCATGGGCAGGCCACCCTGGAGCCGACGCGACCGAGAAGGTGGTACGGAAAATTGGGTTCTGGCCAAAGATCTCGAAGTCTGTGCGAGAGTTCATCGCGCAATGCGAAACCTGCCAATTGAGAAACGATCCCATACGCTTGCAGGCTCCCATCCAGGAACCCCTTATCCCCAACGAGCCGGGAGAAATCCTAGGAATGGACTTTGTGGGACCTCTGAATACCCGATTTGGCCCTAAATATCTGTTAACGGCCATTGATCATTTCACTAAATATGCCGAGGCATACATTGTTACAAACACCACAGCAGAAACGGTGGCTCGAGTGTTGGTGAGGCGTTATATACCCACCCATGGAGTGCCGGAGAGATTGGTTACGGATCGCGGGACTGCATTCACTTCGACCCTCGTACGCGTGCTATGCCAGGATTGGGGCATCCGCAAAATACAGACTACAGCTTACCACCCCCAGAGTAATGGTGTCTGCGAGAGGTTTCACCGCACGTTTGCCAATATTATGGCAAAGCTGGTAAAGAGAACTCGGGAATGGGAGGAATGGGTCCCAGTGGCCTTAGCAGCGTACCGAGCCCTTCCACATAAAAGCACAGGGTATTCCCCTAATTTTTTGACATTTGGAAGAGAACTCCGATTGCCCAACCATTTGCAGTTGCCGAGCAGGACCGGATCTCCCAGACCATCGTCCCTCAGAATGTTGGTGGAGGCGAAGCGCATAGCCAAGCGTTGTCTCGATCGAGCATGGAAAAACCAGGCACTGCGTATAAATGAGCGCCGCGTACCCAGGGCCTTTAAAGTGGGCGATCCAGTGTACCTCAAAGCACTCCACTTACCAACGAACGAATGCCGTAAGTTCTGGAGCCCGTGGTCGGGGCCCTGGTACGTTATAGTGAAACACTCCGAAGTGACTTACGAAATACGAGACATCCTGGGCGAAAGAAAGCAGGTCGTCCACATAAACCGACTCAAACCTGCCGCAGTTCGAGGAGTTCCAGATGGAGCTTTCACCCGGGAGGAGTTACCAGAAATCCCACCACCCATTCGGTCCCAGAGAGACCTAGTCGGGCAGCAAGACCAATGGGAACTCGGAGAAGCCTGGGCCGAGGAGGCTGAGCGGCGAGAGGAGGAGTCTACCCCGGAGCACCCCGCTGCTGATTTCCCCTCTACTGCCGAAGAGACCAGCGCTGATGAGTCCTCGGAATCGCGTTACGCCTTCCGTCCTCGCCCACCTAGAAACTATAAAAAGTTACATACTACTGGTACCCTGGCTGGGGTGGTTCAGGAGCGCGAGGGGGAGGTAGTGTTGAGTAGCTATAAGGAGGAGGTGATGATGTGAGTAATGAGAAAAGGAGGCCTCGAATGATGAGGGCGGATGTAAATAGTACTAGTTGATAAGTTTCAGTTTCGTTGGACGAAGCATGTCCCTTTATTATTATGTTTATGTATGTTACACCAGTGTGCATGTTTATTTGTTTTACATATAAGGAAATGATGAGTAATATTTTGATGAGAAGATGATGCAAAATCGTAGAGAAACGTGCTGACAAAACCTGAAAAAGAAAGAACAAAATAATTAGTAAAACATAAAACTTACAAGGATAGGAAATAGCAAACAATAGTTACAAAAATAACACTACAAAAGAAAAGAAAACTTAAAAAACTAAAACTAAACGAAAAATATTAAACTTACCTTATGCAGCAGGGGATAGGGAATCGTAGGCAGATGTGAATCATGTGGATGTATTGTAAAACTAATTGATGTACTCCTTATGTTGAACTTAGGTATGGCCCTTCGACGCGAACCGGACCCAGGGATCGATCCCGTGATGATCCGGGAAGACACTCCCCCCGCGGTGGGGCGAATGATGCGAACCTTCGAGCGGGCGCTGAACGACGTATTCGATCGCGAAACCGATCTGAGAGCGGGAGCCGCGCGCGAAAAAGAACAAACGGCCCTCACCCACCTGGAATCCATAGTGGTGGCGGTCGAGGCCATGGCCCACACTGCAAATGCACACGTGCAGCGACGAATGCGAGATTTGGCCTTGGAAAGTGTGGATGCCTTGGCGGAGATGATGCCGGAGTGGAGGAAGCATAGGATCGAGCACATGACCATTCGGAGGAAATTAGAAGAACACCAGGAGCTAATGGGTGAGATGAGGCAGAGGATCCAAGAGAAGAACCTGGAGATCTCCACACTACTGGCGCAGATACAAGGCAAGCCTCGAGTGACCTTGGACCGACTAGTGCGACCCCATGACCGAACTCTGACCTGCCCATCCACAGCCGATAGCGAAGAAGAAGCGGAAGAAGACCATGACGAGACGCCCGATGAAAGTGGGCCTGAGGGAGTCACCTCATTTCAGGAGACGTTGGAACCCGAGGTAGTCGTAACAGAGGCTACACAATCCTCCAAGAGGATTACCTGCCCGGTGTGCCTTAGACCAGCCAAGAAGTTGTGCCTGTTTCGCTGCTCTCCATGTAAGGAGTTCTGGGCAAGGCTAGTCAGACGCTTTAAGCGCGGCACCCTGAAAACCACATGCGATCCCCCACACACCGGACCAGGACCAACATGTCCCCATTGTAGGAGGAGGCGCTACGAACTGGAGTTTCGTAGAAGATTCCCAGACCGGATCCTGCCAATTCCCAGTTTATTAAGTGGAATTGCCACCGAGGACGGTGGCCACCAGAGAGGGGAAGGATGTAAGCCAGTGGAAGCATCACCCCCAACCGACATCCCAGCACAACCGGGGCCTTCCAGAACCCCACAGAAGGAGAGAGAAGAAGAACCTATGGTTGTTGCTGACCCAGGCGACGAGGATAGAGAAGAAGAGGAAGAAGTTACCTCAGGGATGGATGTCCTCTTCCCCCTCTCTGGTGGGGCCACGTGACTGACTTGTGACCCCTTCCACCCTCCAGGGAGCGACTGGAGACGCCGTCGAAAAAGCGTCAGTTGCTTATATGCCCTGGTTGAGTGAAGATTTATTGAATTGTGAAGTCGCTATATATGCGCCAGTGAGTCGAGAAGAACGAGAAGAACCTTTTATTTTGTGCCAGTTAGTTAGTTCAGTTGTTGATTGTTATTGTGCGTTTTCCCCGAGACAGTGACTCCAGTTATTCCCCCCCCCAGTTATACGCGTCCGCGATTATCCGCGAAAGAATCGCGAAGTCTACAAAAACGCCGAGAACGGGTAACGTACATCCACGACATCCACATATTGTTACCCCTGCTGCTTGTTTTGTACCATTTAAACGTAGTTCTGTATAATTTGAAGGCCCTTCAGGCTAAAGGTTGTAGTAAACATAACAAACACGCCAAGAATCCCTTCAGGAACGCCGCTTCACGGCCGGCTAGTAACGCCCACGCTTACCTAAATACTTACGTTGAAGTTCCAACTAAGGGGTTCTCCCCATTGTACTGTTTATATCACATTGTTTCCTAGAGAACTAGTCAAGAATTGGAAAAACTCAGTTTATATAATTCTCTGCGTTCTTTACATGTTTATGTATTTCAGGAAAACTAATCTAAGAGATTTATATGTGTTGTTTGCCATTGCGTTGTAGATGTGCAGTACTGAGTTTATTATATGTTCGTTCCTATGATTCCGAGAGTTCTTCTTTCAGATCCCGATTTCCTGCAGTGAACTTTGATTTTGTGTACGATCCATTGTAGTCCCCTTCAGGGAATTGGAGAGGCCAGCTACCACGTAACGATTGAAGCGCTAGGAACTAGGAGAGGACAGTGGGAACTTTCAGAACTAATAGAACTCAACTTCTTCTTCATCTCTTTAATTCAATTCCTGAGGAGAAACCCCGATATTTCCGTTCGTAAGCCAGAGCCCACTAGCCTCAACCGATTGAAGGGGTTCAATAAAGTAGAGGTTTAACACTTTTACGACAATTTGGAAGCACTCCTCCCCATTGGTTTCAAGGCCTGGAGGATTTTCAACGTTGATGAAACGGGGATAACGACTGTCCCAAAAGTTCAAAAAATGCTGGGCCCAAAGGGAGTAAAACAAGTAGGGGTGGTTTCCAGTGCTGAGAGGGGACAGAATGTCACCGTAGTTTGTTGTTTAAGTGCCTCAGGTACCTTCATACCCCCAATGTTTATTTACCCTCGCAAGAGAATGACTCCGCTTCTGGAAAAAGATGGTCCAATAGGTGCGAAGTACGAGTGCTCAAAAAACGGATGGATCAACGAGGAATTGTTTCTAAAATGGCTTGTTCACTTCAAAGAAAAAACGAACTCTTCAAAAGATGACCCAACCCTTCTGATATTGGACAACCACTGCACTCATCGCACTTTGAGTGCGGTTTCTTACTGTAGGGAGAACGGTATCCACATGATCAGCCTTCCTCCACACACGTCACATCGACTGCAGCCTCTCGATCTGGTATTTTTTGGTCCTTTAAAGACTTACTTCAGTGAGGAGTGTCACTTGTTCCTAAGAGGTGTTGAGCACAGCAGAATAACGAATTATGATTTGGCATCTTTATTTAACAAAGCCTATTTACGCGCTGCTACCCTGGATAAAGGCCCATCCGGATTTAGGAGTTGTGGAATTTATCCTTTCAATAGGAGTCTTTTCACGGACGAGGATTTTCTACCCGCTTCCAGTGTGATGCATTCGTTTGTCCCAAGCCAAAATGAAAACACAATTAGAATGGAGGAAGATCTTGTGCAGATGTTCGAAGAGCCAGATGAAATAATCGATGGTACGATAAATAATAATTGCTCTGCCTCCTCTTCTAATAACAAAAATGACACTTTGCGCGAACGAGAACAGGAAAGACAGGGAACGGAAGACAGACCAGCCGCTAACCATAATCCACCACATGTTTCGGTTTATGAAATTTTTCCACAGCCTGGCACTTCTGCTGAAGGTTTCAAAGTGAAGATTGTAAGGAAAAAACAAAGATCAGAGATCATCACATCGTCTCCAATGAAGAAAATATTGGAAGAACAACGAGATAAACTCGAAAAGAAAAAGCAAGACCTAGTTGAGAAAGAGAGGAAAAAACAGCAGAAGAAGGATGCGACCTTGGCCAAGAAAACTGTTCGGAAAAATGAAAAGAAACCATCCAAGATATGGAAGACAAACGAGCCAAAAAAGAAGAGAGCTAGGAAACAAGAATCAACTAATGAAGAAGACGCCGATGTCAGTTTGCAAGAAGATGACTGCGTTGATGTCAGTTCTGACGATGTTCTGAGTTCTCTAGAAGAAGACGTTTGTTTTTATTGCAACGGTGAGCCAATTGAAGGGGAACCTTGGCTGGCATGTTCTGTGTGCAAGCTATCACATGGCATTTGTGCGGGACAAGGAAGTTTCAAGTGATGGAAAATATTCTTGTGATTTTTGTTTGAATGTCCAGAAAACCATTCCCATTATGTAGGCGTTCAAACACCTACTGTTTCTGTTTTAAAAAGTTCCTCAATTAGGTGAAAACATTCATTTTTATTTCACTTTTCATTTTTGTGATGTTTTAAAACAAATATATGAGTTCAACCCCTTAAAATATTGATTTTATAGTCCACTTTCTAGTGACGGTATTACCCACATCATGGTGGCGGTACTTCCCCAGCTAGCTGGGGAAATACCGCCCCTTTGAAATTTTTGGAGTTTAGCTGTTTACAATGTGTCAAGTGGTTGGAAACGGGCCGAAACATTCTAGTTACCTCGAGTGAATAGTTCTTCTAAACAACCATTCAAAATTGAAGCGTAAGTTATATATATTATCATAGAAATATCAAGATTCCCTTAAGGTGGCGGTATTTCCCCGCTTTCCCCTACATTCGTAGTTTCTATTGGGTATGTTTTACGTCTTTTGGCTCTTTTTTCATTGGTGCTGGGTTTCTTTGGACGGAAAATCCCTACTGCATTTTCAATTGCCTCTATCACAGCCTCATCAACATCTTCGCATTGATCCGGGTCGAAATCGGGATCTGCGTCAAAATCATCGAGTTCGCTTTCTTCCTCCAATTCATTCCCACAATCACTTCCCTCATGTTCACTTGGATCAGCAATAGTGGCAGCAGTTTCTGCAATTTCGTACTCCTCATCTGTACAAATCTGTAAAAAGTATAAAAAATGAAATGAGAAAATTTGAAAAAAAGGTTCAGTTATGTAGCACGATAATTATTATAAAATTGTACCACGAAATGCTTGTGCAACTATATGCGAGGGACTCACATTACTAGACCTATAAAGGTAGAAGTAAGTAAACTTTACTAACGTATTATGGTATTTTATGCTAGGGGTGAGTAAAACTTACTCATCTAAATAGGCATGCAAAGATAGGTGTGAGTAATAATTACTCAAACAACATTTTCATAGAAAGGTAGGGGTGAGTAAAAATGACTCACTATGTTTTAGTACTTACACTCTCAAACGATCCGCAATCCACAATGGCACAATTTGAACTGAGTAGCCACCCCATCACATCTTGCTGAACGAATAGCTGAGGGGATAGCAAGCATCACATCACTTTTTCTGGGGAAAATCATTGGATGCTTTTTTGTGATTCATTATTTATTTTGTAAAAAATGTTTGTATTTGGAAATACTTAACGCAAATTATTGGCGTACAAAATGAAGTATTTAAA
This sequence comes from Creontiades dilutus, assembly GCA_031894815.1. Taxonomy (NCBI): domain Eukaryota; kingdom Metazoa; phylum Arthropoda; class Insecta; order Hemiptera; family Miridae; genus Creontiades; species Creontiades dilutus. Next base: position 42,813 of record JAVIWC010004786.1, read on the forward strand.
TGTCCTCTGTTAGGCTTAAACAGAGGTTTTTCACCCCAGATCGAAATCTTTTCCCATTTCCCAATTTTGTCAAAAGTATGACGCAACTTTTTGGCGTAAACAAAATTTTTATTCACGTTTTACTAGTAGCTTCTTTCCCGCATTGAAGCATTCAAACCAGGGTTTCCTCTGATGTTAGATTTGATAGGTGAACCACCAGATAGGCGCGATTAGGGCTTTTTGAAACGCTATTTTCATGTTGTCATGAAATAATTTACTTACAACAATGATAGGTACCAATATTTTAATTACCTAATTGTCATTTCAAAATTTATATATTTTGGTTTATTATTCAATATTATACCATTGTAATCGCTCTGGAAAAAAAATTCTAACCCCCATGAAAATTTCATGGTTTACGTTTCAAAGGGTGTAGAATCCGAATCTGCAATAAAAAAATTTCCGTCCGTCCGCCGTACGTCGTACGCCGTACGCACGATATCTCCGAAACGGCTGGAGCAAAAAATCTGAAATTTTCAGGAAAAATCCATCTTGGTCCGACGACGCCCCAATTCTTGAGCCAGCTCCCTCACTCAATTGCCCTTTAAGGGCTGTAAAAGTTTTGTAAAATCCCTGAAAACCTCAAAACTAGTCGAATTGGCCTAGGTAAATATTTTCCTATTTGAAGAACATACCATTAGGAATCGAATGAGCCCTTCCCCACGTCCGTAGGTCAAACCATTCCCGATGTATGGCCCGATTTATGGTGCCAACATTTGCGTTTTTTCGTTTATTATTGTTTGTTTGTAACGTAGTGATTTCCGGCCGATAGCGTCGAGTTGTAGTGAATGTAGATACTGGAGTGATAGCCCATGTGAATACTTGTAGTGTAGTTAGTAGCCAATACACGGGTTGAAGCATTCTGATAATATATAGGTAAATAATATTCAATATTATTACTGGGGTAAATAAGTATTCTTTCACTGGGGTTTATTATTCAATTGGATTACGTTCATGATTTGAATTTCTACTAAGCTTTGGAGTCTGCGTGTTTTACAGGATAGGGCGATTATTGAATTTCAGGAGGCACACAAATATGATCAATCCAGATAGGTATTTTGGTCGAGAACAGATTCACGTGCTCCATGTATATCTCCTGAAATTCAATAATCGCCCTATCCTGTGAAACACGCATGTTGGGATGTCGATCCAGACTCCGGTGTCGTCGCAACGCCACTGTTAATCGCCAAGGATTTGGCATCCTCATATGTTTGTGTATTCCACAAAACATTCAAGTTCGTTAATGTGTATTTTTCACACAATATAATTTATAACGAAAATCAAATCAACATCATCTTCATTCACCTCGCATATTATAGGAGGTTATGGACCTGTAACACGCGATAGGTACGGAATTGATTGAACAAACAGAAAATTTTGTTCCAATGACGGAACTCATTTCTTTAAAAGTCGCCCCTTTGGGACGCGAAAATTTTGATACTTGGCGCATTCAGATCGAAGCTTTAATGACGAGAGCCGACCTGTGGGAGTATGTCGACGGATCCAAGGTGAAACCTGAAGACCCACCCGAAGCAAAACGGGAATGGGAAATCCGCGATAAGAAAGCCAGGTCGGAACTAATTCTAGCTATGAAAGCAACTGAATTAAAGCAAATAAAAGATTGTAGGACAGCCAAGGAAATGTGGGAAAAACTACACACAATATACGCCTCAAAGGGACCTGCTCGTACAGCCAGCTTACTCAAACAACTAACACAATGTAGAATGAGGGATGGAGCTGATGTTAGAGAGTTCATTAACAATTTTTTTGACATCGTGGACAAACTTCACGAATTAGATATAGACATAAATGAAAAACTTCTTTCAACCTTACTGCTCAACAGCTTGCCGCACGACTTTGAAAATTTCAGGTGTGCCATCGAAAGTAGAGATGAATTGCCTAAACCTGAGCTTCTACAAATAAAAATAATCGAGCAAAGCGAATCTAGAATCGAGAAATCTCAGGAAGATGACAACGCTCTCATGTCCAAAAACAAATTCAAACAACAAAAAGATCAAAAATCTCGGAAAAAATGTACAAAGTGCAAAAAGTTTGGGCATTTGGCAAATGATTGTTGGTCGTCTCAAAAACAACAAAAACCAAATAATGTTGCAATGAATACAATTTTGTCAGCGAGTGAAAAAACGTCAAACGGGTGGGAATGGTGTCTCGACAGTGGATGTACTAGCCACATGGTCAAATCCAAAAGTGCATTAGTAAAAATTGAACAAATGTCACCCCAGGACGTAACATTTGCAAATACTTCCAAAACCTCTGTTGTAGCCAAGGGCAAAGTGTGCATTGGGGTGAAAAATGGAAGTGAAATGACAAACGTAACGTTGAGCAAAGTGCTATGTGTTCCCGATCTAAATACGAATCTAATGAGTGTAGCAAAAATAACCGATCATAATTACAAAGTAAATTTTTCCAAAAACAAAGCAGAAATCACAGATCAAAACAATAAAGTGGTTTTTGTAGCAAAACGAGTAGGAAATTTGTATTTTGTAAAACATAAGGATGGTACATGTAGTGTTGGTCAACATGATTCTTATGTACTGGTAACCAAGGAGGCACCAATTTTCAATACGTGTACGAATTAGTTCTAAAAACGTCGTTGAATAAATCATCACTTTTCCTATGGTAAGTGGTTTCATTCAAGACACCACAATTTGGCGACAGAGGTGAAAAGGAAGTGATTCTCAACGGCGGTGAAGTATTTTTGCATCATTACGTACGCTTGCACAAGGTAATCTTTTCCTTGTTTTTTCTGCTTGTTTCTCCTCTTGTTTTCGACATCGTTCGACTTGATACATTGATTTTCGATACTATAGAATCCTTTATTGTTCAAAATGGACGCAGAACAATTCCAGATGCTACTTACCGCACTCACGACTAGCCAACAGAAACTAGTTGAAAGCGTACGACAAATGTCGAATCCATCTACTTCCACAGTTAGTGAGAAAAGTAACTTACCTAATACGTTACTTCCCCCGTTCGAAAATTTCGATTCAAAGAAGGAAAATTTCCGTTGTTACAAACAAAGGTTCGAAAACTACCTCAACATGAAAAACGTTTTTTCTAATAAGAAACTTTGCGCACAAATGTTACTCAATTCAATCGGCTCTACACATTTTAACACTCTTGCTGCGCTAGTCTCTCCTAAAACACCTACTGATCTTACATATGAGGAACTATTGGAAACTCTGCAAACACATTTGTGCCCAAAACAAAATATTCTAGTCGCGCAACACAAGTTCCTTTCAACATACCAACAAGAAAACCAGTCAATACCAGAATATGTTGCTAGTTTGCGTAAAGATCTTATTGATTGCGAGTTTATATCGCCCTGTGATTGCAACATCTCGATCGCAGACGTATTTTTACGCGCACAGTTCATTCGAGGATTAAGAGATAACTCAATCCGCGAAAAACTGTTACAATTTGATAAGCCCGGATTCGACGAAATTCTAAGAGCGGCTGTTGCCTTAGAAGCTTCAATACTTGACAGCAAAGAACTAGCAAAACACCAGCCTTCGTCGAATGGATCATCCTTAGAGCGCGACGTTAACAAAGTTGCTTCTCATCGAAATTCAAGGTTACGCGACTTAAATAGATCAAAATATAACCAAAATTCTTCCGTACATTCCAAGAATCGAAATTTCCGTGCACGATCCAAGTCTAGGCTCAACTATAAGCATCTTGGTATTGAGAATCTGTGCATCAGGTGTGGTAAAAATAATCACACTTCAAAAGAATGTAAATGTGACCCAAATAAACTCAACTGTGACGCATGTAATAAATCAGGGCATGTGAAGAGGGTTTGCATAACTACTCTTATGCGGCAGAAATCTCGAAATTCTCATAGTTCTAGTTCAAACCATTATGTTGACGTCTCAACTTTGAGAGAATTAGATGGTGTCAATCGAGTTATCAATATATTCAAAAAATCTAGTCCCACAGAAGATTCAAATAAATATTTTGTAGACGTTCTGGTGGAAGGTAAATGTCAAACCTTCGAAGTTGACTCTGGGGCTGGACTTACACTACTTCCAGAACCTGATTTCAAAATGTTGAATATAAAAAGTGAATTAAAACCAACTGACATCGAATTTCGATCTTACACTGATAGTACTTTCAAACCAATTGGAGTAGTTGAAGTTGATGTAGAATACCAAGATCAAAAATCTACCGAATTACTATTTGTAGTACCAGCCGGATACTCACCCCTTCTGGGTCGAGTGTGGATACGCCATCTCAAAATCAACCTTGAAGACCTCGATAGACAAAATTCAATCTGTTCAGTTACTCATATCAATAATCTGGATCCTGTACCCAGTATAATTGAACAATTCAAGAATATTTTTGAACCTCGAGTTGGGTGTGTTCCAGGTTTTACATGTTCCCTCCAGCTCCGAGAAAAGGCAAAACCTGTATTTATAAAGGAACGTAACGTCCCCTATGCCTTGCTGGATAAAGTCAATGAAGAGCTCGATAGCCTCGAAAAAGCAGGAATCATCACTAAGATCGAGACTAGTGACTGGGGTTCTCCACTCGTCATTATCCAGAAGCCTGACTCCAGCCTGAGATTGTGCGTTGACTACAAGATCGCTGTCAACAATCAGCTCAAATCTTCTCACTACCCAATTCGTAAGATTGAGGATATTTTAAATAATCTACGGAACTCTAAATTCTTCTGTCATTTAGACCTGTTCAAGGCCTATTTGCATGTCAAGGTTGACGATGATAGCAAAGCCATTCAAACTATCTCTACGCACAGAGGTACTTACCTTATGAATCGCTTGTCATTCGGAATCAAAACAGCTCCGAGCGAGTTTAATCGAATTCTTGATCAAATTTTGAATGGTCTACCTGGCACTATGTCCTATTATGATGACATCATAATCCATGGTCCTACTTTTCAAGAATGTCATCGTAGGCTACTAGCATGTCTAGAACGCTTACAGAAATATGACTTGCATGTCAATAAAACTAAATGTTCATTTTTCAAGACTGAAGTTCGGTATTTAGGGTACGTAGTTAGTCACAACAAAATATCGAAATGCCCGCAGAAGGTGGAAGCTATAACTAAAATGCCACGCCCTACAAATCCTGATGAACTGCGGAGATTCCTAGGCATGGTGACATACTATGTACGCTTCATTCCAGATGCTTCAACCCTAACTTATCCACTTCGACTTTTGCTCCAAAAAGACAGAAAATGGGTTTGGTCTCGACAGTGTGAATCTGCTTTTCTAAATCTCAAGCAAGAAATTCTAAGTGATAGGGTTTTAACCCCTTACGACCCTTCCTTACCAGTCACACTGGCATGTGATGCAAGCCCTACCGGAATCGCTGGGGTGTTATCCCACTTGATTGATGGAGAAGATAGGCCAATTGCCTTCGTCTCTAGGTCCCTGACAAAAGCAGAACAAAATTATAGCCAACTTGATAGGGAGGCCTTGGCTATAATATTTTGTGTCTCTAAATTCTACATGTACTTATGCGCTCGACCTTTCACACTGATTACAGACAACCAACCTCTCACGAGAATATTCCACCAGGACGCAAAACTCCCATCACTTACCTCTTCTCGATTACTCCGTTATGCAACATTTCTCCAGGAGTTTGACTATAAAGTCGTTCACAAAAGAGCAGAACACCATGTCCATGTCGACTGCTTATCCCGTGCACCATTGAAAGAAACAGGACCATCTACTGATCAACTCATGAGCCTGGAAGTTGAAAGCCTGCATGACCAACTCATAAACCAAATTTCAACATCAGCAGTTACCAGTAGGACAATTTCGGCGGAGACGGCTAAAGATCCAGAACTTTCAAAACTCATATCTGATTTGATGTCAGGTGATCTGAGTGATCCACAGTACACAACGTCAAACGGAATTCTCTTCAAACAAGACAGGATCGTCATTCCCACTTGCTTACAAGACAAGGTTCTACAGGAGCTACACCGAACACATGTCGGCATCGTCAAGATGAAACAGTTGGCGCGTCGTCACTGCTATTGGAAGTCAATTGACAAGGACATTGAACGAGCTGTCAAAAACTGTAGGGAGTGTGCGCTCACACAGAAAAGTCCGACCAAGGTTCCCGTTCATCATTGGGACCAACCTTCAACAAATTTTGAGCGAGTACATATAGACTACGCAGGACCTTTTCAAAACCACCATTTTCTTGTGCTAGTCGATGCTCGATCAAAATGGGCTGAAATCCGAATATTGAAAGAAGCTCCTTCTACCAGTGCGACCATCGAACTACTACTAGACATATTCTCTAGTACAGGATTTCCGGAAACTATGGTCTCGGACAACGCTACTATTTTTCAGAGCGAAAAGTTCAAGGTTTTCTGTGAAGAAAACGGCATATTTCAAAAGTTTATCGCCCCTGGGCACCCAGCAACAAATGGACTCGCGGAACGATATGTACAAACGTTAAAATCTAAACTAAAATGTCTGGAATCAACACCTGGTTCAATCTACCAAAAAGTACGTGACATTCTGTTTCGCTATCGCTGTACTCCACTGACATCCGGCAAAACTCCAGCAGAACTGTACCTGAATCGGAATATAAGAAGCCAACTAGATGCGTTCAAACCTATGTCTACTCAAAGGAAACACGTTACATTCCAATTACCTGAATCAAGAACATTCGAAGTTGGTGATATAGTCCAAGCTCGTTGGTATTCTAACAATAAGAATACGTGGAAATTTGGCAGAATAGTTAAAAAGTTTGGGAATCTACATTACGTCGTACGGCTCGAAACAGGGTACTGTCTAAAGAGACACGCTAACCAACTACGTCATACAGCTGTCCAAGTTGAAGACCACAGTACTCCTTCCCAGCAGCATGGGGAAGTAGTCGCTGAGCCAGCTGAACCTGTCAGCTCTTATTTTCGAGAACTCGCTTCATCAATCCTCCCTGATGATCAGGAAGGTGAGGGAAACGTTGTTGGTCCTACTATCAACACAGGCCAATATGAAAATCGACCAGTTTTGGAGCCTGAATCTTCGCAAAATAATCAACCCCGAAGATCTGAACGAAGACGTCGTGCTCCTATCTGGTTAAAAGACTATGTCAAGTAGCCTCGAGTTGCAATTTTCTTGTGAAATAATTATTTCGATTTTTTTGGTACCTCATCTTCAAAAAGTGATTTCAAATTGGTAAATTTTCTCTTATTTTGTAAAACATAATTTGTCCTGAATTTTTTTTGGTGGGGGAGACTGTAGTGTTGGTCAACATGATTCTTATGTACTGGTAACCAAGGAGGCACCAATTTTCAATACGTGTACTTTCCGAATTAGTTCTAAAAACGTCGTTGAATAAATCATCACTTTTCCTCCAGTATATGCACAAGCGATTCGATCACTTGAATGAAGCAGATCTAAAATCACTCAGCAAAAACAAAAACATCTTAGGACTCGAAAATTTGACTGGCACTTTACCTCCATGTAAAACCTGTCTTGAAGGTAAACTCTGCCGGTTCCCGTTTCCTAAATCATCTCCTGACCGTACTCGTGAACCATTAGAAATCGTGCACTCAGATGTTTGTGGTCCGATGAGAAAAACGTCTATCGGGGGAGCAAGGTATTTTATAACGTTTACCGACGATCATTCGAGGTGGACTAGTGTTAGATTCCTAAAGACGAAAGGTGAAGCGTTCAAAGCTTTCACAGAATTTAAAACGTGGGCGGAAAATCTCACAGGCAAGAGGATCAAGCACCTTCATAGTGACAATGGGGGTGAGTACATGTCGAATGAATTCACAAAATATTTGACAGACGCTGGAATTCAAAGACGTCTGAGCTGTCCCGATACTCCTCAGCAGAATGGCCTTGCTGAGCGAATCAATCGGACATTATTGGACATGGCCAGATGTATGCTCATTGAATCCAACCTACCAGAAATGTTTTGGGCCGAAGCTATTTATACAGCCTGTCATATCCGGAACAGATGCCCCACAAGGGCACTGAATGGAGACATTCCATATACCAAATGGTTCAACCGAAGAGCAACAGTTGCCTACTTCCGAACTTTTGGATGCCGAGCCTACACCCTAAACAAGAAATGTATAGGAAAATTTAAAGCCCGCGGCAAACCATGCGTTTTTGTTGGTTACTCTGAAGAGAGCAAAGCCTATAGAGTATGGATTCCAGAAGAGAAGAAGGTCATCATAACTCGAGATGTGAAGTTTATCGAGGACGACCTGAATAATCAAAACCAGAAAAAGTCTGAACATGGTGAACATGATTATGAGCTCCTGGAGTACGTGTTGGTGAAGAAGCCAAAGGGGGAAGATCATATACCAAACAGTCAAACTCCTATCAGTTCAGATAGCGGACTGGAAGATGATCATCCGCAGGAGGAGGTCTTACCAGATCAAGAAGATGCTGAAAACCTGAACCATTCGGACAATCAAAGTGCTGACGACGTACCAGAGATTCAATTGAAGAGAGGACCCGGAAGGCCGAAAATAGTGCGTGGCCAGAAAGGTAGACCACGAAAACTATATAATATGATACCAGCAAATTCTCCACCTGTTCCGTTGGAAGACAGCGATGAAATAGCTGGACTATTAGAAGAAATGGCTTTCATCACTGACCGGCCAAAGGAAGAGGACGTCAAGTCAAAAGAGTGGAGAGACGCATTCAATGATGAGTTTGCTTCGATGCTGAGGAATAAGACTTGGATACTAAGTGACCGGCCATCTGACCGTCAACCTATTACTAGTCGATCCTCAGCACAAAATACAAAGCTGATGGAACTATTGACCGCAGAAAGGCCAGACTCGTAGCCAGAGGGTTCAACCAAAGACCAGGACTGGACTACGACGAAACTTACTCCCCTGTCATTCGGTTGGGAACAATACGGATGATGATGGCGCTTGCAGTCGAACGAGGAATGAAAGTCCATCAGCTTGATGTAGTCACGGCTTACCTGAATGGGGACATGGAAATCCCAGAAAAATTGGAGGAGTCATTGACCGAACTGGTGAAGTCCACTGACCCAAATATTAGGGAGGAAGCAAGAAAAATGCTCCAAGAGCTATCAGCAGGTGACAAAGTTTGCAATCTAAAGAAGTCTCTCTATGGACTAAAACAATCCGGACGTCGATGGTATAAAAAGCTCCATCATTCTCTAGTTGACATGGGATTTAAACCAACACCTTCAAATCCGTGCCTGTATGTCAAAGAGGAAGGCAAGGACATGATACTGATTGGTGTTTATGTTGATGACCTGATCGTAATGTCAACCAAGGACAATTGGATATCGGAAATCAAGCGGAAATTAAATGACAAATTCAAAATGAAAGATCTTGGAATTCTAAATTACTGTTTGGGCATCCAATTTGAATATAAAGAAGGATCCATAAAACTCTCACAGAAAAAGTACATTTTGGACCTTCTTGTCAAATTTAATATGACAAACTGTAAACCAGTTTCTACACCACTACTGGATAAGCCCGAAACTCCAGACGAGAAATTTCCGTTCCGATCCCTAGTAGGATCGTTAATGTATTTGGCTATTGCAACTCGGCCAGATATCGCACATGCCATGAGTTTCCTCGGTCAGTTCAACCAAGAGCACGGGGAAATACATTGGAAGGCAGCAAAACGAATCCTTCGATACCTCCGTGGCACTCAAGAAGATAGTCTACATTTCAAGAGAACTGGTCAACCACTCCAAGGCTTCTGTGGCGCTGACTGGGGTAACTGTGTAGTTGACTGCCATTCATACTCAGGCTACTTGTTCACACTTGGAGGTGCTGCAATTTCGTGGGAAGCACGGAAGCAACGATCAGTCGCCAGAAGCAGTGTTGAAGCCGAATATGTTGCTATATCAGATGCGGCAAAAGAAGCCGCATATCTGAGGGGGCTTATGTCATGCGTTGGGATTCGTTCAGACTCGATCTCGATGAAAACTGATAGCCAAGGAGCAATCGGATGGGCTGAAAATCCGTGTCATCACTCGCGCACAAAGCACATAGACATTTGCTATCATTACGTGCGGGAGGCTATTGAAAATGGGGTTCTTCACCTATCCTGTATCCCCACAGACGCGATGCCAGCGGACTCGCTAACGAAGGCAGTTCCCAGAGAGAAGCACAACTTCTGCAAGACCGTCATGGGTGTGTCGTATCCGTGAGTTCCACACAAAGTCGCGATCGAGAGGGGGTGTTGGGATGTCGATCCCGACTCCGGTGTCGTCGCAACGCCACTGTTAATCGCCAAGGATTTGGCATCCTCATATGTTTGTGTATTCCACAAAACATTCAAGTTCGTTAATGTGTATTTTTCACACAATATAATTTATAACGAAAATCAAATCAACATCATCTTCATTCACCTCGCATATTATAGGAGGTTATGGACCTGTAACACGCGATAGGTACGGAATTGATTGAACAAACAGAAAATTTTGTGAAAATATTATAGGAACGCACACTCCAAAGCTTAGTAGAAATTCAAATCATGAACGCAAGCGGATTGAATAATAAACCCCAGTGAAAGAATTTGCAGCGTTTTTTTAGATCTTTTCCATGTGGGACCACCGAAAGTGAGGCTGGCCGTTTCGGTATTTACTACCCTTAAATAATTTTTTTTTTTCTTGATAGAGAAAAAACATTTATTGATCATTATATGGGGTGGAATGTTGGAATAGTTGGGGTTGTGAAAAGTATAACTTGATATGCCAAAAGCTCGAATTGGTATGCCAAAGGTTGACATTGAGTCGCCAAAAGTTGAAATTAAGATGCCAAAAATATTAAAATTTATTTCTGCCGAAGGTTCTAATTGGTTTGCCAAAATTTTCAATTTGATAATATGCCAAATATTCAAATTGATTTTGCCAAACTAACCCGATTTTTTTTCCTAGCTGTGTGAGTGTGTGTAATTTCATTCTTCTGGTAGCCTTAAATAAAATTTATTTAAATAAAATTTAAAAATATAAAAGAATATTTAATATTCTTTTATATTTTGCCGCCTGATGCTTCGTGGTACCTACTAATTATAAAAACCGCATACACACTGGCTTCACT